>CM032064.1:1086433-1117699 GCA_018831715.1 Matsumurasca onukii | reverse complement strand
ATTCTGTTTGTTGACATATCCCCTAACCAAAATGAGTCTCATCACTGAATAAGATCTTCCTGTTGAAACCTGGGTCAAGCGCAATCTTGTTTTCAGCCCATTCAACGAATTCACGACGCTTTTGATGATCCAGTGGCTTCAGTTCTTGCACTAACTGTATCTTATAAGCATGTAGCCTAGATCCTTCCGTAAAACCTTCCATAGAGTTGACGGACACATCTCTAACTGCTGTGCACGATGACGAATCGACACATTTGGATCCTCTTCAACACTATGCTCAACAGCACCAATAGCATCTTCGGTCCGTACCGTACGGCGTCTCTGTGGATGCTCATTATCAACTTAAGTAGTGGTAGTGCAGAACCGATTCATCAAAGCTCGAATAGCTGACTCTGATGGACGATTGTCGTCCGTAGATTGAACGAAGCACGGTAAGTTTCCCGAACTAAACTATGGATTTCAAAATTAATTTGTACAATTTGTTAACGTTGTTCTTTTGTAGTCTATTCATGTCAACAATATAAACAGAATCACCATCGAAACAATGAATATTGAAATGGCAAAACATAATAAACAAAAATTAGCTGTTAAATTTCAATTTGATTGTTGTGTGTTGCTATGCTACCAACTTAAAAACCACACCACTAAAAAAAACACCCGTTACTTCGTAAATAATGTATCATATTATTTTTAAATAGTAATTCTAAAGGCATTTATAGTAGCCGATATATGTCCAAAGGGCTCTAATCAGGGGTAGACTTGATCTGTTGAGTATATTAATTTAAGTTTTCCCCAATATTGGGTTAATGATACCTAGTAGGCGTAATATTAATATAAGGACTTTCTTCCTTTAATTCAATCACATATAAAAAGTAGTATGGGCGGGAGGGTAGCCCACCAATCAGAAACAGCATTTGCCCCTTCCCCGAGCCTGACTATGGCCCAAGCCAATGGGAAGGCAGGGATTGGATGTACCCACGGCCAGCGTTGATGCTGCTGGGTTTTAAGGAAGCCATATTTGCTTGAAGGATGCTACATTTAAATGCCAACATTAAATGTCACCTATAGGTGAGAATAAATGCACCCGGATTCGAACCGGATCATTGGATTATGGTCAGGCGCGGTAACCACTAGACCGTCATGACTGATCGATGAGGAATGGAGAATGGGTGCTATTTGAGATGGTGTTATTTATACCGCTGAGTTGATTCTCTACGGGAGGATTACAGTACACAGGTTCGCTACGTGGAGCGCCACGTACCGGGCTGCAGCGCGCTCAATAATCTGCACTTGGAAATGGGCGGGGATGCGCTGCTACCGGGGGTGTGCGGCCATCGCTGCTTCCGAAAGGCGGCGGCCATCACCGCGCCCGAAATAGGCGGCGGCCATCATTGTGCCTCCCGCGCTGGCACCCTGCCACCGCGCTGGAAGGATGCCAATGCGCTTGCAGCTCCGACACTCATGTCACCCTAGTCCAAATTTACGACCAGGTGTCGGCAATGTTTATTGCCAGTTCCCTTTGATGAAATATTAACTCTCTGAGCTAGAGTTCATGTCTGTACATGAAAGCTATTGCGTAACATAATACTTCCTCAGTTCTATTTCATACACACTCCCTGAATAACCCAACGTGCAACTATCTCTATTCAGTCGCTCTTCAGTCTTTGGAGTGTATCGGTCCCCAGTTCGGTGTTGTCTGTGTATCGCATATTGTTGTGCTTTTGTGAGTTAAAATATTTTTTAAATACCTCTGTACTTTCAACATTTAGTTGCAGGTTTTATTTATTTTTGCTTTAGTGTTTATAGTTACATTGAAGTTTACCAGGTGTTGAAAAGATTAGTATTAGTGTTCTGTATTTTACTGTAAACATATGTTTATCTGTGTTATTGTATTTTTCTTAAAACAGCTGTTTGCTAATTGTTTATTGTTTACAAACAAATAATACTGTTCTCTTCCATGTTGTTACTAAATGTGTTTGCTCCAATATTTTCAAATAAAACTAACTTTCTCTAAATTGTGTATCTAATATCTTGTCATAAAAATCTCTCATACAGTCCACTCTCACAATACAAAACATGGTCCTCAACGAACCGAATCATAAAACTGAAACACGCTATGGTGAAAATTGAACTTCCAGCAATGGTAATATCTACTCTACATTATTTCTTCAAGACATCATAATTTGATTATTTATCTCAAACTTTTGAACAAACTGTATTCACAAATTTTATTCTCACAAAACATACATCTGAAGATTATATTTCCTTTTTAAATTGTTTTCTACTAAATAAACAATGAAATTCACTACTTTCTTAAGACAATCTTCACTTCTATTGAACAACTTAAAGAAAATTAAAACTAAAATTGAATCTTTGATTGACAATGAAGATTTTACAGAACAGGGCAAATGTAAACAAATCAACAGGTACTACGATGAATTAAAATGTAAGTTTGATGAATTCAAGACAGCCCTCAATACCTTAATGTCAAGTGATCAAGTAGATAATTACGATGAACCTCAAGTCCTTGCAGTAGAAGAGGAAATCTCAGAACTTTATTTTACATCATCAAGACCTAGTTGACCCTTACATTACCAAAATTAACGATCCTAATACCAGCTCTGTTTCTCAAAATTCTGCTCACACTCTAAACGTCAAACTCCCCACTTTCTCTCAAACTTTCAATGGCTCACCCGAACAATGGATATCTTTTTCTAATCTGTTTGAAGCATCTGTCGATCAAAACCCTAACATCGGAGATTCTGAAAATGCAGTATCTTCTTACCTCACTCAGTGGTGAACCTTTGAGTTTAATAAAAATCTGCCAATAACACCAGAAAATTACGGTGTTGCTTGGAACATCCTCAAACAAAGATACCAAAACAGTAGAAAGATTATCAGTTACCACATCAACAATATTATCGATCTCCCACATGTTTCCAACCCCACGGCTGAAAACCTAAGATCTTTCATTTCTAGTTTCAACGAAAACAATCAAGCTCTTCTCGCTCTTAAGCATGACGTTACAAAAGATAACATTATCTTGTCTTCTCTCTTACTCCGCAAACTTGATTCCGAAACTAGAAAAAGATTTGAAAACAGCCGGCCAGACTCACAAAAAATTCCCGATTGTAATGAATTAATCAATTTTCTTGCAACAGAATGCACTAATTTAGAAGCAGCTTCTCTAACTGAAAATGTTTCAACCTCTCTCTCACAACCCAAACAACCAAGTAGTAACAACATCAAGCCTAAGTTTGAAAAACAAAACGTACGCTGTCCTCCATACAACCTCAAAACCATCTTGTAAGTACTGTGCCAGCACAGATCACTCTATCTATGGATGTTCTACCTTCAAAGAACTATCCACTCAAAACAAGTATGACTTTGCAAAAGAAAAACGCCTGTGTACAAACTGCTTAGGTTCTTCTCATTTGTTCAAGGATTGTAAATCAAAACGAGTATGCTCTCTGTGTAGTAAAAGCACCATACTTGGCTTCACATGATTTCTACAAACCTGAACTCCTCCTCTTCACCTACAGCAGTACCAACCTCCGGTATTAACTGTACCGCACAAAACCAACCTACATCTGCTAGCTCAGCAAACTCTACCAACCCCTCTTTTGTAGCCTTTTCACAAAACAAAAGTGATAGGCCCTCTACAATACTTCTCGGCACTACCCTTGTGCATGTCACCTCAAATACTGGCAATTCGCTCGTAATCAGAGCAGTTGTGGACTCAGCCTCTACCATCACTTGCATAACAGAGTCTGCTGCTCGATTACTCTCTCTCGAAAGACACTCTAACCGCTTTAATAACGTTGTTGGCCTTTCCTCATGCCAGGTCAAAACTCATGGAATCTCAAACTTGAACTTATCCACCCTCAATGGGACTCAAATAGCTAATATGCACCCTGTAGTTATTCTCGGCAGGATTACCTCAAACCTCCCACATTCTCAAGTACCTTCTGATATAAAAGAAAGGTTCAAACATCTTCTACTAGCAGATCCCACATTTGATGTGCCTAGCAATGTTGACATGTTACTAGGAGCTGACCTTTTTGCGAAAATCTTAACTGGAGAACGTATCATGATTGGCAATGATATACCAGCAGCCATGAACTCTGTGTTTGGATACATTATTATTGGTTCATCTCCCACTCTCAGCTCTGTGCCAACACCTAGTGAACCAAGCTGTACCGACGCAACAACTCTTTCACGCATGACCTTCATCAAGCCGTTCAGCGCTTTTGGACCCAAGAAGAGCCTCCTCTCAAGCTCAAACCGACTCCAGAAGAAGATTACTGCGAGAAACACTTTACCCAAAACCACACAAGAGATTCTAGTAGTGGTCGCTACATTGTACGCTTACCTGTGAAAGAAAATCACCCTCCACTTGGAGACTCTACTGAAATTGCAAAAAGAAGATTCTTCTCTTTAGAAGAAAACCTGACCCAGATTTGAAAAACAAGTACATAGACTGCATGAACGACTACATCAACTCAGGAGACATGGAGTTAGTCACCTCACCCTTACCTGAAAACGCAGAACACTTCTTTTTACCCCATCACGCTGTAATCAAGAATGACTCGTCTTCTACAAAAGTAAGAGTCGTGTTTGATGCAAGCGCCAGAACAGGAATCTCACTGAACGACATTCTCCACTCCGGACCAAAACTTCAAAATGAAATCAGCGACATCATGCTCTTCTTAAGATTTCATCCAATCATCTGTTGCAGTGATATAAAACAAATGTTTCGCAGAATATACATACAGATGACAGAAACTATCAACTTCTTTTTTGGCGAGAAGATCACTCAAAACCTCTGATGACTTATCAACTGACTACAGTAGTTTTGGATTCATCAGCTCTCCTTACTTAGCAATCAGAACCCTCAAACAGCTGATTGAAGATGAAGCAGAAAACTATCCTCTCGCTGCCCGTGCCATCGACAAACAAATATATGTTGATGATTTGATTCTATCTGCAGATAACATAGACGCACATCTCTACAGAGAAGCCATACAACTACTATCAAAGGTGGCTTCGAACTTAGAAAGTGGACCAGTAACTGCCCACAGCTCATGAAAAATATACCAGAGAAAAACCACTCTCTTCATCTCGGACAACCCTTTGTACAACGTTCTTGGAATCAAATGGATCACGCAGACGGATGAGTTTGCTTATCGACTTCAAGTTTGTGAATCAACTTCTCGACCTACAAAAACTCTCTACAGTAGCTCAAATCTACGATATTTGTGGCTGGCTGACACCAGTTGTGTTTTGGGCCAAATCGCTGTTGCAACTACTTTGGACTTTAGGACTACAATGGGATGAGCCAGTTCCCCCAGAAATAGCAGAAAAATGGAAAACTTACCTTTCTCAGATCTCATGTTTGAACGATATCCGAATTCAACGTGACCTACATCTTCACAAGGCTACCGACATACAACTCCTTGGATTTTGTGACTCTGAAGCTTGAGGTACGGTGCTGTTATCTATGTTCGCTGTGTCACCCTCGAAGGAGACTTCAAAGTGTCTCTGCTCATCGCCAAGTCACGTGTAGCTCCTTTGAAAAGAATATCTATTCCTCGGATGGAACTCTGCGGGGCTCATCTTCTGGCTGGACTTCTAAACTACGCAAATTCTATTTTGTCTCAAAGATACAACGTCAGCTCTATCACAGCCTGGTGTGACTCAACAGTCGTCTTATCTTGGATACGAACACCTCCTTACCGGTTGAAAGTATATGTTGGTAACAGAGTCTCTCTTATACAAGAGTTGATTCCCCCTCACGCTTGGAACCACATCTCAACTCAGTTCAACCCAGCTGACTGTGCCAGTCGAGGGTTGCTACCGTCCTCTCTAATAAAACATGAACTGTGGTGGCAAGGACCGTCATGGCTTCAACAACCAAAGGAAACATGGCCAACCTCACAGTTTACCCCAATAAAACCTGAAGAAATTCCAAGTAAAACCGAACCTCTTCCTATATTTACAACTGAAGATATCAAGGAACACGACTTACTTGGAAAGTTTTCATCCTGGGATACCCTACTCCAGTGACAGTTATGATTCTTCTTCATCCAAAACTCAAACAGAAGACCGTTGGATCGATCACCTTGGAGGAACTCAAAGCAGCAGAACTCAAGATTATGAAAATGGTTCAACTGTCAGCTTTTCCAGAAGAACTAGCACGTCTTAAAGCTAAAAACCTTGTACTTTAAAAATTCAACAACTCTCTCTTTCATTGATGAAACAGGATTGATCAGGTAGGCGGAAAACTCTAACAGCCAGTTCTGCAAAACACCCGTCATCTTACCTAAAATCACCACGTGATCACTCAAAACCTCTGATGACTTATCAACTGACTACAGTAGTTTTGATTCATCAGCTCTCCTTGCCAGCAATCAGAACCCTCAAACAGCTGATTGAAGATGAAGCAGAAAACTATCCTCTCGCTGCCCGTGCCATCGACAAACAAATATATGTTGATGATTTGATTCTATCTGCAGATAGCAGACACATCTCTGAAGAGAAGCCATACAACTACTATCAAAAGGTGGCTTCGAACTTAGAAAGTGGACCAGTAACTGCCCACAGCTCATGAAAAATATACCAGAATCTCACAGAGAAAAACCACTCTTCATCTCGGACAACAACCCTTTGTACAACGTTCTTGGAATCAAATGGATCACGCAGACGGATGAGTTTGCTTATCGACTTCAAGTTTGTGAATCAACTTCTCGACCTACAAAAAGACAAATTCTCTCTACAGTAGCTCAAATCTACGATATTTGTGGCTGGCTGACACCAGTTGTGTTTTGGGCCAAATCGCTGTTGCAACTACTTTGGACTTTAGGACTACAATGGGATGAGCCAGTTCCCAAAAACAGAAAAATGGAAACTTACCTTTCTCAGATCTCATGTTTGAACGATATCGAATTCAACGTGACCTACATCTTCACAAGGCTACCGACATACAACTCCTTGGTTGCTGAAGCAGGGTACGGTGCTGTTATCTATGTTCGCTGTGTCACCCTCGAAGGAGACTTCAAAGTGTCTCTCATCATCGCCAAGTCACGTGTAGCTCCTTTGAAAGAATATCTATTCCTCGGATGGAACTCTGCGGGGCTCATCTGGACTTCTAAACTACGCAAATTCTATTTTCTCAAAAGATACAACGTCAGCTCTATCACAGCCTGGTGTGACTCAACAGTCGTCTTATCTTGGATACGAACACCTCCTTACCGGTTGAAAGTATATGTTGGTAACAGAGTCTCTCTTATACAAGAGTTGATTCCCCCTCACGCTTGGAACCACATCTCAACTCAGTTCAACCCAGCTGACTGTGCCAGTCGAGGGTTGCTACCGTCCTCTCTAATAAAACATGAACTGTGGTGGCAAGGACCGTCATGGCTTCAACAACCAAAGGAAACATGGCCAACCTCACAGTTTACCCCAATGAAACCTGAAGAAATTCCAGAAGTAAAAACCGAACCTCTTCCTATATTGGTTACAACTGAAGATATCAAGGAACACGACTTACTTGGAAAGTTTTCATCCTGGGATACCCTACTCCGAGTGACAGTTATGATTCTTCATCAAAACTCAAGAAGAAAACAGAAGACCGTTGGATCGATCACCTTGGAGGAACTCAAAGCAGCAGAACTCAAGATTATGAAAATGGTTCAACTGTCAGCTTTTCCAGAAGAACTAGCACGTCTTAAAGCTAAAAACCTTGGCCTTTAAAAAATTCAACATCTCTCTCCTTTCATTGATGAAACAGGATTGATCAGAGTAGGCGGAAGGTTAGAAAACTCTAACTTAGCCAGTTCTGCAAAACACCCCGTCATCTTACCTAAAAATCACCACGTAACTCACTTGTTGGTTGATTTTTTACTCTGGACCCCAGTTTTTACAAGCAACCATATCAAAGCTTTTGGATTTTATCTGCAAGAAGTCTTATACGAAGCAGGACTTTCAAATGTGTTCGATGCTCTCGTCCGTTCAGAAAATGGGTGATCTCCCATTGAGAGAGTCTTACCTGCAAAGTATTTCAAAACTGTGGAACAGATTTCTCTGGACCTTGATCAAGTCAAACCCTCTTAGAAAAGCAAGCACTTTCAAAGCCTACCTTTGCTTATTCATCTGTTTTTCAGTTAAGGCCATCCACATTGAAGTAGTCACCAGTCTCTCCTCGAAGCATTCTTAGCAGGGTTGACAAGATTTGTTTCCAGACGAGGAATTTGCGAAAACCTCTACAGTGACTGCGGTACGTAAATACGGGCGTCCTCTGAACTGAAGAAGAACATCAAGGCTTTCTTTAAAACGAAAAGAAAACAATCAATCGATTTAACAGACATGAGATAAAATTTCACTTCTTACCACCAGCTGCACCCCATCAGGGCGGTCTATGGGAAAATGTCCGAGTATAAAACATCATCTTCATCGTGTCATTGGAAACCAAATATTAACATGAAGAATTCATTACTCTGTCAACAAGAATAGAGGCAGTTCTTAATTCACGACCCTAACACCTCTCTCATCAGACCCAACGGAAACGGATTGTCTAACGCCAGGTCACTTTCTCACTGGTGCTCCCTTGGTTTTCCCACCAGAACGCCAATTTGACTACACACCAACCAACTCTCTCGAGATGGCAACTAGTACAAGCCATGGGACAAAGTCTGTGGAGAAGATGGAAGAAGTACCTACACACTCCAACAAAGAGGAAAATGGCGAACACCTCAAGCTAATATCAACATTGGAGATGTCGTCATCATATGAACCCAATGAACCACCACTAACTTGGAGAATGTCATCGCCACTTTCACCAGGATCTGATGGCCTCGTAGAGTAGTACAACTTCAAACCGCAGAGGAGTTCTTTCGAGGGCCATAACCAAGATCTCACCCTTCCACTGGAATGACATGACCACTTCCAAAGACTATTTTACCCCATCAGTTAAAAGTGAACCACTTTGGTTCACAGGCGAAGAATGTTTTTACTGTAAACATATGTTTATCTGTGTTATTGTATTTTCTTAAAACAGCTGTTTGCTAATTGTTTATTGTTTACAAACAAATAATACTGTTCTCTTCCATGTTGTTGTACTAAATGTGTTTGCTCAATATTTTCAAATAAAACCTTTCTCTAAATTTTTTTTTTATCTAATATCTTGTCATAAAAATCTCCTTACAGTCCACTCTCACAATACAAAACAATTAGGTTTAGTCTTTGGCCGTTGGATTAGCACAGGACAGGTGTAAAGATTGATTTGTACATAAATTAAAATTATATAATTAATATTTGTTCACATTAGAATAGGATACACGTTAGGCTTAGTATATTAGGTAATAACAAATATTTGCTTACTCAGTCGTTCATCAGGCTTGGTACGTATTGATGCTCTGTTGTTTTTTTTGATATTGTGTTGTCTTTTCGAGTTGAAATATTTTCTAATAATTCAGTACTATCAATATTTAGCAGCATATTTTCTTTGATTTTAATTTGAGAGGCCGAGGAAGGACTATGTGTATGTTGTTAAATTGAAGTTTATACCAAGTCTTAAAAGGTTTAGTATTAGGTTTAGTCTTTGAGGGAAGGATTAGCACAGAAGAGGATCATATATGTATATATTGATCTTTGCATAAATTTAGTATAATTAAATTATTCTTTGTTCATATTAGCATAGGATACACATTAGTTTTCCAGTAAATTAGAATATTTGTTTACCTTACATTTGGAGTATAATTAAGGTATTTACACTACGTTCAATACTTTCCTACCTTAGATGGTGATCAGTATAACTATAATTGTAATTTAGTGTAAATATTCCTTTGCAGATAACCTTTGTTGATATTTAAAGTGTTATTTGAGATTGCAGGATGGCTAAGAAAATACTTCTGGGTAAATTTCTTGAAAGCGCAAACATGAGCCCCATTAATGAGATAGGTACTAGTGAAACCTACGTTAAGAAGTTTAGGCTATACGGTATGCGCACCACATTCAAGTTCAATCGTCCTCTCAGAGGGGTGGAGGAAATGGACTGGTTGAGGAGAGGGTTTAGTCAGATCGTAAAAAATATGACAACTGGTACTGAAGAAACAGACCAATTGGGGTTTACTTTGAAGAGCTTAAATTTAAAGCACAAAGAACCTGGTTACATGTCATTCAGGCCCGCCAGTGAGGTATCTGCAGAAGTGATGTGGCACATATTTGGGGATAATACAAAGTAATGCGGA
This sequence comes from Matsumurasca onukii, assembly GCA_018831715.1. NCBI lineage: Eukaryota > Metazoa > Arthropoda > Insecta > Hemiptera > Cicadellidae > Matsumurasca > Matsumurasca onukii. Next base: position 1,107,452 of record CM032064.1, on the reverse strand, counting down.
GTCAATTACGTCAAGTGACACTTTCCAAGTACATTGTACCAAAATCAGGCTCCCTGTAGGATCGGGAAGGAAGCGTCCAGGGCTCTACAATAGTTTCCAGGAAGAAAGTAGGGATAGGAAAGGTATCGTAGTAATAAATAATAAAGATAACTTATGTCTTCCCAGAGCCCTAGTAGTAGCCAAAGCAGATGTAAAAGCAAAGCAAGATAGTTCCAGAAAAGCTTTGTATAAAGCAATCAGGCAAGACCGAGCCAATAGACAAACCAGTAGAGCGGAGAAGTTGTTGGCCAAGGCCAGAGTCCAGATTCCTGAGGAGGGAGCGGGCATACCCGAGCTAGAAAAGTTCCAAGCCCACTTGAAGAAATACAACATAGTGGTCTATAACTACAATTCAAAGGCAGAGATGTATACTATTCAGGTGACAATAGGAAGCCAAGTTTAATTTGAATTTGATGTTCCATGAAGGTCATTTCAATGTTATCACAAGTCTGACAGGTGCATTTTGTTGTGACTTGTATTGCGAGGAGACACCGTATGATCATAAAGGTAAACATAGATGCGATTTGACCTGTCAAGCTTGCCATACGACATCGCCCCCATGTAAGCTGGAGCATGATGGTGTAATATGTCCCGACTGTAATCGTCACTTCAAAAATCAATTATGTTTCATTGCCCATCAAGGAGAAGTATGCTCTAATTTCAAGAAATGTTTGGACTGTCACAAAATCATCAGAGTAAAAGATAGAAAGTCTAAGCACGTGTGCGGAGAGGTATTCTGTCGTGTTTGCGCCGATTTCAAAGAGCCTAACCACCAATGTTACATGAGGCCTGACTCTGGGAAGCCAAAACTAAAGACTTCCTGTTCGTTTTCTTTGACTTGGAGACAAGGCAGGATGACGTGCAGCATGACGACCCATCAGTAAATGTCCACAAAGTAAACCTGTGTGTGATGAGACAATACTGCGCCAAATGTATAGGAACAGACGCATGTGACAAATGCCCTCACCGAATGCGCATCTTCAAAGACAATCCAATAGAACAGTTTATGGGTATGTGATGGAGATGAGGAAGAACTACAAAGATGTTTGCGTAATGGCACATAACGGGTCAGGGTTCGACTATCAGTTTGTGTACAAGTATCTGTTGGAAAAGACTAAATTCACCCAGAGGTCATCCAGAGAGGACGAAATTGATCCTAATGAAAATTGACAACGTGAGGTTTGTAGATTCCCTCTACTTTCCCATGCCACTATCTGCCCTGCCTAAAGCCTTCGACCTCCCACCTGAGAAGAAAAAGGCTATTTCCCCATCTATTCAATACTATTGAGAACCAGAACTATATCGGTCCTATACCGGCTGAAAAATATTACTGCCCTGACTCGATGTTTGAGAAACAAAACAAAGACTTTAAAGATTGGCACAGACAGCAGGTAGTTAACAATTATGTGTTTGATTTCCAGAAAGAGTTGGTAGAATACTGTATCTCTGATGTAGATATTCTGGCCCAAGCTTGCATCAAATTTAGATCTTTGTTCTTGGCAGAGTGTAATGTTGACCCGTTTAGAGGCAACCACCATAGCGAGCGCGTGTAGCCTGGCTTTCCGTAGAAACTACTTGAAAGACAATACCATTGGACTTATTCCAAAGAATGGTTACCGCCTAGCTGACAATCAGTCTTCCATAGCCCTGCAGTGGATGTCCTGGGAAGAAGAGCAGCGGAGAGTGCGCATTCAGCACGCAGGTAGAGAAAGAGAGGTTAGCATTGAAGGTATGAAGGTTGACGGGTTTGATGGGGAAAGAGTGTACGAGTTTCAAGGCTGCTACTTCCACGGATGTCCCAAATGTTTCCCCTACAAAGGAAGACCCACTGCAGGAGGACCCTTCCGATAGTCTCCAGGCTAGGTATGAGAGAACTCTGAGAAAAATTGAAAAGCTATCCCAAACTCAATACGAGGTCGTAGAGATGTGGGAGTGTGAGTTCAGAAAGTTAAAGAGAGAACAAAGTTGGATCACTTGGAGGCTCCTATCTTAAATACACTTCCACTGAACCCTCGTGACTCCTTCTTTGGTGGACGTACAGGTAACACTAAAGTGTACCATAAATGCACAGAGATGAGGAAATACACTATATGGATGTCTGCTCACTATACCCTTGGGTCTGTAAATATGGAAAATATCCCATAGGCCACCCAACGATTCATGTAGGTGATGAAGAATGTAGGAGTTTGGGACTGAATGTAGAAGGCCTCCTGAAATGCAAGGTCCTGCCCCAACTAACCTGTATCACCCCGTACTACCTATGAGAATGCACAGTAAACTTATGTTCCTTCTGTGTCGATCCTGTGGGGAAGATCTAGTTGCCGAAGAATGCAACCACACAGAAGAAGAAAGATCCATAGCTGGTACTTGGACAATGGACGAAATCCGAAAAGCATTGGAAAAGGGGTACAAAATAGTTGAAATGTACGAAATGTGGGAATATGAGGTGGCCACCTATAACAAAGGGGGGCTGTTTACCGATTTCATAAATAAGTTCCTGAAGAACAAACAAGAAGCGTCAGGCTTTCCATCATGGGTCAGAACCGAGGAAGACAAAGACAAGTATATAAAGATTATTTTGACAATGAGGGTGTACTCTAGAAAACAAAGATCAGCAAAATGAGGGTCTACGCTCATTAGCAAAGCTAATGTTAAATAGTTTTTGGGAAGAGATGGGCCAAAGGGAGGACATGCCAAAGACCTTGATCGCCAGAGAGCCAAAGGAATTGTTCAAACTATTGATTAACCCAAGTGTACAGGTCAATAGTGTCCAAGAAGTCAATGATGAGGTTGTAATTGTAAACTGGCAACACTTGGAAGAGGTGGGTGAGTGTCTGAGAACAGTAAATGTGGTTCTAGCATCTTACACTACTAAGCACGCCTTAAACTATATGAACACCTTGAAAAACTAGATGGCAAGTATTGTATTATGATACAGACTCTGTCCTTTACAGATACTCTGAAGGCTTGTACAGAATTGAGCCTGAGACTACCTAGGCCAGATGACCGATGAACTTGAGAACTATGGTGTAGGTTCCTACATAACCGAATTTGTCTCAGGTGGCCCCAAGACCTATGCCTATTTGGCACAATCAACAAAAGAAACCGATCCAAAAAGAGAACAAAACACATATGCAAAATCAAAGGACTAACTCTTAACCTGAAAACATCCGAAAAGCTGAATTTTGAAAAGCTAAAAGAGATGGTTCTCTCGCAGAGTGAACCCACAAGCATAACTGAATCCCGAATCAGACGAACAAAAGAAAAAGAAATAGTCACGGTCCAAGAAACAAAACAATTCAAAATCACAGGACCGAAGCGAAAACGCGAAGGCAATTGATACTCTCCCTTATGGGTTTAAAAAGCAAAGGATGTAAGCCTAAGCAATATCTCCATCGTCCAAGTAAAGGGGTGGGAAGGCTAGCGCGGTGGTGATAGCTTTTCCATAACGACTTGAACGGACACTCCCAAACACACTATTAGTTAAAGGTTAATATTAATAAAGGATTGAACATGAGGGAGCTCTTACTTATCTTGAAAAGAGTGCCACAAGTGGACAGTTTTAGAGGTTGGGTAAAGCTCGGTAAAACCGAAAGGTTGTCCGCTAAAATGAAATCTCCCAGAGTCCTGAACAAAGAGAAAGTGAGAGAATCATTGTTGACATTAGCTTATCCTGAGAGAAGGACCTGGGAGAGGTCCACTTGAAACTGATACTAAATAATTAATAACTAATAATAAATACCATTTACTATTTTTCCTTGAAATATTGGAATGGGTCTCACAAGTGGACAGTTTTAGAGGTTGGGTAAAGCTCGGTAAAACCGAAAGGTTATCCGCTAAAATGAAATCTCCCAGTGTCCTCAACAAAGAGAGGGAGATACAGAGAGAGAGAGAGAGAGTCATTTTGACATTGGAAAATCCTGAGGGAAGGAACTGGGAGAGGTCCACTTGACTTTGACATTGAATAACTAATAACTAGTGATTTCCTATTGTTCCTTTTCCACGAGATATTGCTTATGGTTACCTCTTGGTCCCTTATTAGTACCGGTGTTTTTTGTGCATATGATTCGTGAACCGGGGTTTTATACGTGTTAAGTGGAAATTCCCATTTCCTATCGGATATGGAAGGGAGGCGAGACCGTCTTGCTCGTCACGGCATACAGCGTAGGTTGGGGCTGTATGGGTATTACTGGAAAGTAACACAGTAATGCCAGGGGGATTGTGGGGACATGAACTAGTTTCGTTTGAGAGCATGTCACACTTTCCGCAGCGGTGGAGGGGCTGCGGAATCAGGGGTTAAATACTAAAGTATTTGGAAACCAGTATCATTTAAGTTATGGATTCAAGGCAGGCAATAGCCGAAGAGCTACATAAGCCTGCTAGGCGTAACTATACTAGACGTAAGGTAACCCTCAAGGGATTGAATGACCTATACCAAGCTGACCTCGTCGATATGATAGCGTATTCAAAGGTAAATAAAGGTATGAAATACATTCTGACGGTAATAAACTGCTTTTCTAAATTTGCATTTGCTGTACCGTTGAGGAACAAGTCAGGGCCGAGGTGGCTAAAGCATTAGAGCCGATATTTAAGGTAAACAAATGAAACATTTCCAAACTGATCAAGGTAAAGAGTTTTTAATATTCATGTTCAAAATTTAATGAAGAAATACAAAATTAATCACTATAACACCTACTCGAATTGAAAGCGAGTATTGTGGAACGTCTAAACCGTACATTGAAGGGACGTATGTGGAAATTATTCACTATTCGGGGCTCGTACGAGTGGTTAACTATACTTCAGAAAATAGTCAAAGACTACAACTCATCTTATCACAGAACTATCGGTATGAAACCTAAGGATGTGAGAAGAAAACACGTGTCGGGTATCTTGAGTAGATTAAACAGTAGTACTGAAAACTACCAAAGTTTACAGTAAACGATAAGGTTAGGATAAGCAAGTATAAACGTGAGTTCAGGAAGGGGTACCTACCGAATTGGACCAACGAGGTGTTCACAATCGCCGCTGTGAAACCATCAAGGCCAGTCACATACATCTTACAAGATAGTAAAGGCGAACTCCTACAAGGAGGGTTTTACGAGCAGGAGCTTGCAAAATCCGAGACGGGAGACGTGTATCTGGTAGAGAAGGTACTAAGACAGAAAGGTAATAAGGTTCTGGTGAGATGGATGGGGTACGACAAAAGCAGTGACACATGGGTCGACAAGAAAGACATCCTTTAAAAACCCACACGTGTGCGCCGGATTTCCAGTGTCAGACAGCATGCGAGTCGTTAAACAACAGATGGAATTACCTGTGCGTAATTTCGATCAGTTTACTGGTGGGGGAGTTGCACAGAAAAGAAAACACGGCCCTCTCCTCCCATTATCACTGCGTTGTATTATTGCAGGGCCGTCAAACAGTGGTAAAACCAATGCTTTGTTCAATCTCATCTTTGATCAAAACGGACTAGTCTTTGAAAACATTTACGTATTCTCAAAATCACTTTACCAACCTAAATACGAGTTCTTGTCCAAGGCGATTCCTAAAGAGGTTGGATACTTTCCAGCTGACGATACCTCCCAAGTAGTTCATCCGTCTCAGGCTAAACCAAATTCGATTATGATATTTGATGACATTGCGTGTGAAAAGCATGACGAAATTCGATCATATTTCGCAATGGGTAGGCACAATAACATTGACGTCTTTTATCTTGGTCAGACGTACAGCCGTATACCCAAACAAATCATTAGGGATAATGCCAATTTCTTGATTCTCTTCAAGCAAGATGATTTAAATTTACGTCACGTGTACACTGACCACGTAAACACAGATATGACTTACGATCAGTTTAAAAGGATTTGCAGTGAGGCGTGGAACAGTAATCATAGTTTTCTTGTTATAGACAAGGATAGTGAAATGTATAAAGGTAGATATCGCATAAGACTAGACAGTTTCATCGAGTCACTATGAGGGTAAGGGTGTATAACTATAACGACATACGAGGGTTCTCCTCGCCACTATCTAAAGTTAGGTCCAATCTCTGTACATGGTACTACTCGGATAAGAACAAGTTTTGCGGCAATTATTGCAGTCGACGTGGTCGCCATGGAGATACATTCAATAGAAGATGTTGGCGCCATAAGAGGAGAGGAGCGTACAGCTCTACTCTCCCACCTGTGGTTTTACTTATGATATCTGCTAGTGAGAGGACATATAACAGGGACCTGTGGATACGATTCCTGCAAAGGTGTGAATTCAGTGGAGTCCCTATTGAGCTAGTAATTTATCATGAAGACATGACCAACTGTACAGTTCGTGAGGCTCACAATCTTCTCTCCCGATTCAGGCCGTTCCCTGATATTTTTGGCAGTGTTCTACCATTGAGGAACCAACACGGTACTTTAAACTTTGCACAAGTTTATCTGAAAATGCTCGAATATGGATTAAAGATTCCCCACGCTGCGAGATGTATAGTAATCACCGAACGAACAATTCCTATTAGATCACCTATAGAGATGTATAAATTAGCAATGAGCTCCAAATGTTACCTCGATATTAGCTATAACGTGAAATATGGTCCCATACGGGTGTTGAAGGAAAACGAGGTAAACCTTATGCAGGAGTCAATAACCTTTGTCAGGGTATGTACACTGTCGAGTTTCTAAAAACAGCCTTGCCTACCGTTCAATCCCAGTGCAATAAATTTGGAATAAGCTACGAAAATAGGTCGTATCGAGTTTCCAACATTCCTCTGTACGAGAAATGGCGAAGGTTTACTGGGGCAAACCTCGATGAGTTTTGGTTACTCAACTCGTTCTTGTTAAGTCGATCAGATAGGCCGATACAGGAGTTGAGACAATATATGGATGACACTGTCGAAAATGATCGATATGTCATAGCTGAAATACCTGTGTGGCGTGGAAATCGAAAGAGAACATATGTATATAAAGACCTGACCACACGTGAGCTCATTCCCAAGTACGACGCGAGAGTGACAAGGTACTACCGTGGACTTAGCCTTTCGTCAGGCGTGTCACTGATTGAGGTTATACGTTACATTAGAAGACATAAAAACGAGCATTATTTTTCGCCAAGTGGAACTACCATGAAGAGAGTTCGTTTTAACAGTAAGGTACAAATTTATCCTGTACCTAAACATGACGAGTGTCGTTTTAATGAGTGGATTAGAAGAAAAATAGACTTTGAGCGTAGAGTTGTTAGGCTGGAAAACTTACTCGGCCTATATTGCTGGCTCGCTGTCTGTCTAACCTTTCGCTTAGTGATGATAGTGAAGATAGTGACTTTGAAATAGTGTTTGAATAAAAGACACATTCACACAAGACATTATTTTAGTTAGTCGTTGAAATGTCCGGACAAGAGCAACACCGTCTGACGGATCAGATCGTCGAACTTAAGAAGGTAATAAAGAAAAAATATCTAAACTTTAAGCAAGGTAGGGTTGAATCGGATCTACTACTAGAGAAACAGTACAAACCATTAATTAAGGAAATACGTAAATCGGGTAAAAGCCTTTATGATATCAAGAAAGAGGAACCAAATGAGGTGGAGGAGAAGGGGGTGGGGACGGAACCCAAAGATGAACCTGAAGAACCCGTAGAGTCACAATTCTTTAAACCTCAAACATTTTCTTCGCCGAGACAAACTGGCAACTTTGACGAAGTATATGAATCACCGCGACAAGATGTATTATCCATGTTATCAACATCCGAGGGCCAACTTGATGCTTCGCAATATGTCGAATCTATGTTTAAAGCCCCTTTAACTAAGAAATACATGATGAAACTGTTGAAAGATTTAGGTGGCGCAAAGCGTCAGATAGACAACCAATTTGGACCACGTTATGACCAGGACACCTTGATGGTTGGGAACAAGTCTTTGAATTTCAAAGAAGATGGTAGTATTGTGGTAGGTGATGTGTCTTATAGGCCAACCAATGGACTGTACGAGTTATTGTTTAAAAGAATCCTGATGATGAGTTATACGATGCGAACGATTTAAGTGCGTATAAAGACATACTATTAAAGTCAGACGCTCACAAGCGTGGTTACAGGCATGATTCAGGTGTCAACCGTGACAACTCGCTAAAGTATAGAGCTATTATATCCAGTCTTTTCCTAAAACACTCTACAGTGGGAAGGGTCTGACTAAATCTTACGGTCGAGACATTCAGTACTGGGATGATCCGAATGAGTTAGTCGATAGACTAAGACTGCTGGTAACTTCGGCGGAAACGGGTAACACGAACCATAAGAATGAGATTATAAGTATAGTGGAAGAGCTTAAAGAAGCTCATTATATTTCGGGAAGTGGTGACACGATTTATGTCCTTGATTCAATGAGTCTAGACAAGTTTGGGCGTCATAAAAAAAATCTTCAAGAGGGTAAAATTAAGCATTTGGAGAAGGAATTGCGCATTCTAAGGGGTAATTTTGATGAGCTGTTACTTCAAGTGATTATAATGCAGGATGATTTCCAAAAACACCTTAAAAACAATCGTCCCCAAGTTAAGTAAACAGTTTCAATATGAGCGTAGACAAGTTTGGACGTAGGAAGCGGTCTAAAGCGGTGCCCGGGCCTAAAGGTGTGGGTTTCAAACTAACGACTGAAGGTAATTATGATATGCAAAATAAGCTATTGGTTAATGTAGCGGATCCAATTCAAGACAGTGATGCTGTCAACAGACGGTCTGCGATCTCGCTCTTTAACAACTCTATGCGAGTGAATAAGGATGGAATGTTTAATGCTCATTCAAAAAGAATTGTTAATTTAAAAGACCCGATAGCGGGCAATGATGCATCCAACAAAAAATACATCGATGCGAGGGTACCTGAACAAGGGAGGGAGACATGGAATTTTAAACGTAAACGACTTAGTCAAGTGTCGGATCCCAAGTATGAAAGCGAGGCTGTGACTCTTGGGTTTCTAAAGAATAATACTTTGATCAAAGGTACTAGTGGGTATAGTGCAAACAATGAAGCAATTACCAATTTAGGCCCTCCAGTCAACGATGGTGACGCAATAAATAAATCATATTTCGACAAAAATGCCTACCCACTGACAAGTAGCGTTCCGAGACGATTGAGTAACATTGATCGTCCAGATAAACCCAATGATGCAGTAAATTTAGACTATTTAAATGGTAACGCTTTGGTCAAAGCTGTACCCGGTCAACTGGATTGGGATGCGAGGTGGGGTAAAATTAAATATCTGTCCAGCCCGGCTGGCCCCAATGATGCTGTGAATAAGGCCTTTCTCGATATGTGTTTGGCTGACATGTCGTACGCCATATACAGTGAATTGATGAATATTAAAGATAGCTCGAACCTGAGAATTGAGTATTCAGCGTGGATGGCAAAGGTCCCGAAAAGCTCATGGGGTGACATGTTCAAAATACATAAATAGACTTTACATTGCAAGACTGAAACAGTTATAAGATGGCGGAGCGAAAGCGAGTGTCAGTCAGTCGTAAACGAGCGGTTGTAGGAGCAGGTGGATTCATATCAAAGGTCATCAATAAAGCGGTTGATTTACTTCCCTTTGAGGCTCATATACCGGGATATATTTACTGCGGACCTGGCACGAACCTAGAAAAAAGATTGGCTCGTGGTGACAAAGGTATTAACGGTCTAGACGAAGCGTGTAAAATACACGACATTGCGTACTCAACGTATAGCGATACGGAACACCGGAGGCAGGCAGACAAAGAGCTAGCTGAGCGCGCTTGGCAACGATTCAAGGCGTCTGATTCATCGTTGGGGGAGAAAGCTGCCTCGTGGGCTGTAACGACTGCCATGAAAGCCAAGGCTGCGGTTGGGAGCGGATGTCGGCGACGGCGGTGTTCAATTAAAAAGAAAAAACCAGCAAAGGGGAGGGGTCTATATTTACGGCCGTATACACGTGGTGCTGGAGCAAAGAAGAAGAAGAGGAGGCAGACTAAAAAAAAACGTTGATCCCCATCAGACCTCTGACAAACTACGATCTCATTCACTACGCCAAGGTACTCGAAATTACTAGTTTTAGAGGGGTTTTTATGCGCGATGCTTTACCTAGTCGCCCACGTGAATATGAATCAGCTATCGTGAATTTAGACTCTGTGCGTGGCACTGGCACTCATTGGGTCTGCTACAGAAAGAGACGTAATAATGTAGTTACTTTGACAGTTTGGCAACCTGCCACCTCCCTCAGAGCTGGTTGACTATTTTGGGCCTTTGTTAACATTCAGTATAACTATGAGAGGCAACAAGGATTTAACTCAGTCGTCTGTGGACACTTGTGTTTGAAGTTTCTAACGAAATGTTTTGCCTCAGCGGAATCGGTTCGTCTCTGAGTTGCGACATATTCCCACCTTACGACGTAAAAAGCGGTGACGTCATTGGGTTGGTTGATCTTTCCACCTTCAACTCGATTCCCAATATCGAAATAGGTGTAAACAATAAATTCTACTACGGTGAGGATAAATTGATTGAGTTTGACGAGGGTTCGTACGAAGTGGAAGATATTGAGAAATTCATATTGAATCGGCTACCCCAGGGTGTTGAGTTTAAACTTAAGGCAAACAACAACACCCTGAAAACGGAAATTCGGTGTAACCAACAAATAAATTTTAAAAAGAAGGGACAATTGCTCCAATATTAGATTTAGTTCAAAGGTATTGGAAGCCAACACTAATCATACATCAGACCTACCGGTTAATATCCTTAAAGTTCATAGTATCAGAGTGGAGTGTAATATTGTACGTGGGTCATTTGACAACGGGTCTGAAGGCCATGTGATTCATGAATTCTACCCGACAGTCGGCCCAGGGTATAAAATAGTCGAGTCACCCAGTACAATCATTTACTTGCCTGTCAACGTTCACAAGGTGTACAACATCACGGTGCAGCTAAAGGATCAGACCGGTGCTTTGATCAATCTTAGAGGTGAGACTCTGTCAGTTAGACTCCATATTAAGAATGGGGCTAGTATTTAAAGAGATTCACGATAGGACGCCAATCAGTAAAGGTCAGTCGACAGTAGAGTTGACTTCAGCAAACGTCAGGTTCTTGCAGTCACTCGGTTACAATGTTAGACATCGAAAGCCCAGCCGAGTACAGCGAGGTGGTGACCGGTATGGAGTTTCATTCCCATCGGCCGTACGCTTCAACTACGTATAATAATAATGACGAGGTTCGTATTCCAATCAGCCAGCAGGATATCATAACAGCTCCGTTTGAAAGTACATTACACGTGACCGGTACGGTAAGTGGTAGAAGGGGCGAATGCAGTGGGGTAAAATTAGTGAACAATGCCATAGCCTTTCTGTTTGATGACATTCGTTACGAACTAGGAGGTATCGAAATAGATAGAACAAAAATGTCGGTATAGCTAGTACTTTGAAAAATATCGTATCGATTCGTGGCGAGGAGAAAGGTAACTTGCAAACGCTTGCTGGTTTGGTCCTGGTCAATCACAAGAGACCACCTCGTTTTCTTTCTCAATACCGATCTGGCTTTTACTAGGAGTCGCCGAGGATTACAAGAGAATAGTGGTGAATGTAAAACAAGAGTTGGTTTTGCTTCGCTCAGCCACGGACCTCAACGCCCTTCTTTGCCCTGAAGATGGTGTCACGTGTGAGCTAAAAATAACCAACATTTACTGGCGTGTACCCCACATTACAGTTTCCGATTCGATGCGACTGAAGTTGCTGCGTATGATTGAAAAGGACACTCCTGTTCATATACCCTTTCGCTCGTGGGAGCTACACGAATTCCCTCAGTTACCCCAAACATCACTCCAGTCGTGGACTATCAAGACCAGCTCTCAATTGGAAAAGCCTCGTTTTGTAATCGTTGCCTTCCAAACTGATCGTAAAAATCAACTGAAGAAGGACATGTCTTGCTTTGACCCATGCGGTGTTAAAAACATCAAACTGTATTTAAATTCTCAGTACTACCCGTATGACAAGCAAAATGGCGATACGACAATATTTTACGAGATGTTTAATAGGTTTCAAGGCTCTTACTATGGACAGAGTACACGCTGGCCCGCTGTAACCTTGGATGAATATAAAACAAAGTCACCTATCTATATAATTAATCTCGCTGCAAAACGATTCAATCAAGTCTGGACCAGTAGATGTTCGGCTCGAATTTGAGACTTCTGGAAATTTTGCAGAGAAAACATCCGCGTACTGTCTGCTGTTGCATGACTCACACTTTGTGTACACCCTGCTTACCGGATCGGTAAAAGATGATGTAATCTATTGCGCAATCACATTTCAGTCAGTCGTGATCATGGAGTCCCTTAGTACGGATGTGGTGTGCCTATGGATATACCGGTAAAAGACGAGGGGACAACCTGCACCAAACGTAGTCTCAGGGCATTTTAAAGTCAATTTTCTTTTTAAATTCAGAATGCACCAAGTACATAATTACCGGTGTATTCTCAGACCGTGGTAACAGTGTGGGCATTCTCATTAGAGGTAAAAGAGGGTTCGTGTTCTACACACCGGAAATATTTAACCAGCTCTTGTTTTTAGCGATGCAAGTGTCTGAAGCGTTTGGTACCAAAGGTGTCAGCCGATTCAGCATCGACAGCGGAGAAGATATTGTGGTAAAGAAAGTGTTTGGAAATAACTGTGCGGTCTTTTTTGACGGGGAACGTACTTTATCCCTGACTCAGGCCGAGTGGGTTCAATTCACCAACATCCTTCCTTGTTTGAACAGACAGATTACCGAGCTTTTTCTGTGTGAGGATCTACTTAGATTGTACATTATTGAGGTGTTGGCCAGTGAAGAGTACGTAGCCACGCCCGAAGGGCTCCCTCTACATTTGCTTGATAGACTTTTTGACGAGGTCACCTACTTTAAGCAACATGGCGGTAGTTGAGTTTCACTCTTTTAAAGACAACAGTAACAGTTTTCTCATTAAAGAGCTTGCCATCGTTAGTGATTGGTTTAGCTGTCACTTAGTGTTCAGTCCACCATACTCTAAAGATGAATTAAATTTAAAAATGCAGAGAACCGCTTGTTGGTTGGAACGTTTTTCCATAAGATAGCTTGGACTGACGGTGGCGTTGAATACAGTAATCAATTACTTGTCAATCTGTTTAAACCTTTCGATACAATTTACACTAAAGGATTAGAGAGTACAGTTCTTGGAAACGTTTCATGGTAATGTCAAAGAGATTCAATTTGATCCAGTCGAAGTAGTGAGCTACTGTACTCTGTGGCAACACCAAGACCAAAAAGTCAGGTGTGCGCTACGGAGTGCTACTTGCTACCACGCAGGTTTCAAATTACAGATGAATCGCACTCATCACTCAGTCGAGTGACAACCGTCAAGATGGAAGCATGGAATTTGATTTCACGTGAGCCCCTCGGGGTATTATCCGATGCTTTCATCAAGAAATTTGACAGATTTCTCAATTGGGAGCTTCTCTCCGATAACTATGACTTTTCAATGGATATGTTGAACATTTACTTTCATAGAGTCAATTGGGTAAAGATCCTAAAAGACCCTACCCGAAAGCTTTCTGCGCCAAATGGTTTTCAATTTTAATGAAGATTGCTGGGGTATTATAAGCCGATATCAGAAATTATCAGAGTCGTTCATCCATGACTTTAAAGATTATGTTGATTGGGAAGAGATTATAGGTTGGCAAAATATTAGATAGTTTTATGAGTGTTCATAGAGAGTATTGTCATAGTGTTACTGGCTAATTCCTTTTCAAGTGTTTAGTAAATTGTACAGATCGGATGGTGCCCAGCCATACGCTGTAGCGAAAATGAACGGACTTGGAAAGGAATATTAAAAAAAAGTCTCTTTGAGTGTTTAGTAAATCTATCAGAACGGACGGTCTAACGATCAGACGCTGTGAGAAAATGAACAAACTTGAAGAGACAAAAAAAAACAAAAAATAAAAAATAAAAAAAAAGTAGTTATAGGTTTAGTTTAAGCAGCTCAAATAGACATGTAGCACGGTTACCGCGAAGGTGGGAGCAATGCTGACTCGAAAGAGCAAGTAGTTATAAGCTCGAGTAGACATGAAGCAAGGTTACCACGAAGGTGGGAGCAATGCTGACTCGAAAGAGGATGTAAATAGGCTCGAATAGACATGTAGTGCGATAACCACGAAGGTGGGAATTTCACTGACTCGAAAGAGCATGTAAATAGGCTCGAATAGACATGTAGTGCGATTACCACGAAGGTGGGAATTTCACTGACTCGAAAGAGCAAAAGGAGGTAGCAAGTTTGTCATGGAGTGGCTACCACTTGAAAGGGCGATGGATGGGGCTCTTTCTTTCCTATAATTTCCTTAACCCTTTCCTTCCCTAGGCCTCTGTGGCGGAGGTCAAAATGGAGCCACACTCAGTCTAATAGACTGCCGTATTAACGGGGTGAGATTAGGCCTATTGGGGAAACTCACCTAAATAAAAAACGCATCAAGTGTGAATAGGCCTACTGGGGACACACACTCTAATAAAAAACGCGCCGTGACCCTACCCCTTGGGTGGTGTGGAAACATGGGTCCATCTTGTTCATTGATTCTTTAGTTTTAAATTTAGCTTCCAGACTTTCGTTGAATTCCGACGATGCTAAAAATAACTCAATATCGGATTACATATCCAAATAAGGTGTGGCTCGTCATCAGGTGGGGGGCCTGCTCAACAAAAACCCCTATCGCCTGGTATCCTCAATCACTTCTCAGCTCTCACCGATACCGCACACATCTTGTGTTTGTTCTCTCCAACCTTGCGAAGTAAGTATGATGTTAATTTTATGTTGAAATTAGTCTGTTGTGAATACTCATTTGGGCTTCTTCTAAAATAACATTAGTGTAAAGTAATTTTCTTTGTTAGTCAATCTAGACATTTTCATGTCTAGACATGAACTAGACCTTCATGACTAGTTTGCAATCTAACACCACGGTACGGTGCTTTGCTTGGTACCTGCTGCACTTAGACCTAATCCTGGTATGTTTTAACTGAATGTGTAATGTACGTTGTCTGGTTTGTCTAACCACCATTTGGGTGCATTTTGATTTCAGAATGGCTCTGTACGACAAACTGTCTTCTCTCCAGAAGCTCGAGGGGCAACCTAAGGTTTCGTTGAAGGACCTGACCAAATCTGAAGGCTACCGCATCCTGAGCGCTAAGCGAGTCGATACATGTTTTGCTCGGCCCGCGATCATGCTGGACGTCGAGATCAACGATAAAGGAGATACAGGCGTCATATTCCTGCCTTCACGCTTCACAGACTCACTCGACGACGAGGACCTGGACAAGCTCGTAGAAACCAAGGATCACAGAATCCAGTGCACAGGAGTGACTGGTAACTCACCGGATGTCCTCATTTGGCGGGAGGTGAAGACTTCTCACAGAAAGAAAAGCGCCAGATATGAAATGTAATTTTTGAGAAATAAAATATGTTTTGTGCAAAGCTCGAGTTGTTATTTTTAGCGGTCTCCTCACTGTCAGTGTAAAGTTTATTTAAATATATCTGTGTCTCTCCTCCAGGGCGGTGGAGGGGCTGCAGAATCAGAGGTTTAGTACTTAAGTATTTAGGTCATGGATTCAAGGCGGACAATAGCTGAAAAGCTACACAAGCCACCTAGGCGTAACTATATTAGAAGTAAGGTAACCCTCAAGGGATTGAATGACCTATACCAAGCTGATCTTGTCGACATGATAGCGCATTCAATAGTAAATAAATGGTTCTAGTTTTTACCACAACCCAAAAGAAAGGTCTATCCTTATCAATAAAGCCTGAGCGGGCATTTAAATGGGGAATTCCCACTCTCACGTCACAAGGTCACTCAAGGCCAAATATTGCTTCCACAAGTTGAAAGACCTTTTCTCATCGGTAAAGCCTGAGCGGGCATTTAAATGGGGAATCCTCTCACGTCACAAGGTCACTCAAGGCCAAATATGGCTTCCTTAAACCCAGCCCCAGCATCAACGCTGGCCGTGGGCGTGGTACATCCAATCCCTGCCTTCCCATTGGCTTGGGCCATAGTCAGGCTCGGGGGGGGGCAAATGCTGCTCTCTGATTGGTGGGCCTCCCGCCCATACTACTTAAAAAAACTAGTTGGGTGTCAATAAAAATTATATTTATCAAATTACTGGCATTCTATTGAAATATTAGCCCAATAAGCACTGAAGTAAAATACTGTACGTTTGTTATCATGATCATTGTTGTATCGTAATGGGTTGCTTATGTATTAATTAGTCTCGGAATTAAATACTTGCTGTAATACTTTAGTTTTCCTTTGTTTACAGATGCATAAACTGGCCATGATATAATTACACTGTTCTTTTTTAAAAGGTGTAAACATAAACTCAGGTGGCATAGCCTGTATTCTAATTATTTTGATGGGACAAAATTGCTCCATAAAATATCTTACAGTTTATTATTTTGTAAAATGCCCATGGTTTATTACCCTGCATAGGAACATCTATCTATGACCTCTTAATATTTTATATAGTTGAATGTGTGAACTTTAATAACAAAATTCAATAATTAGACTTAGTAGATTGATTATTTCATACCTCAATTCGCCAGTAATAAAGCGTTAAATCCTTCCAGAAGAAGCGAGGGTCCAATTTATTCCAACGGCTCAAACACCACTTCCTTTCACAACAAGCTTAACTCGGAATATGACTCATCAGTTCCAGTACCCATGCGGACTGTGACGTATGGTCTGTGACGTATGGTCTGTGACGTATGGTCTGTGCCGTATGGTCTGTGACGTATGGTCTGTGACGTATGGTGACGTAACAGGTCCGTGACTTTGGTCTGTGACGTAGTTAGGCGGCACAGCTGATCGCTGAGGTTAGACGGTGTATCACTGACATGTAAATCGAAGACAACTAATTGGATGAAATACGGAATTCTTGGAGCGCCTGTAGGTCGGTGAGACATAATCATAACATCCCTGTCGGATATGTGTTGACCTTTTGCACGGCTAGCCAGATGCAAGGATAATGGTGATATTTAAGGTGATCAAAACTTCAACTTTGATGCATCCAAACAAGTGTTACAATAGAACCATCAAAACTCTTTTTTGTTTTTTTTTGGTATTATGTTTGAGATTTTTTTTTACGTCGAGGCGAATTAGAGTACTAGTTTTGGTCTGACCAAAAAGATATTCAAATGGGACCACTATGGAGCCAAGTTCTTTTAACCAACGTAAACTGGGAGTAAAACTTAGGTCGCGTTCAAAATTGATGAGTAAACAAACATAAAAAAACCAGGCCGGCACGCAGCTATACGCTTAAGCGCCGGTGGCGTGATGGAATCGGATTTGCTTTGCAATTTTTATTCTAATCATTATCCAAAGAGAGACAAGTCGAACCATTTTTCAGACCAGGACTGACACCCTACTTCTACAAGCTCTAACCTATTCTCTTATCCACATATTTTGAAGTAATTGACGCGACATGAAAACACAGGACCCATTTTAAAGTTAAGGCAGTATTTTGTGAGTGTCTTCTAAGTTAAACGGACCATAAATTACGTTTCACATTCTATAACCGTGCAACAGTTAATGTACGCATTAATGTTCATATTCTTCATAAATTAGCTGTTTAGCGTTTATACAAATGAATATCCATATTCTTCATAGGCCCTACATGTTTGCGTGGCAAATATTATTTTATAAGAGGCCTAAATGATGTATAGCTTTAATTAGTTTTATCTTTACACGCAAACTGTATACAGGGTGGGTTTTATATGTCCCCGCCTTTGAAAACTTTTGAAAGAGGAAAATGTTTGAAAAACTCTGGGGAAAGTTTGTATAGGGTTATAAAGTTTCTTTTGACATACTTTTCGAAAACCGGGGTGGGATGGTCCCCTAAGGTTTTTAAATACTAACCCCATGACACTTATTTGAAAGGGTATTAAAACACAAACTCATTGATGGCATTGAAAAGATTTTCCGGCGTACCTGTACAAAATGGCAACTCAAATCATTTTTCATTTGTTAAGCAAATAAATGGACGCTGTCACTATATTTTTCAAAATGTGGAATAAAATTACAGATTTGGTTTCTCAAAAATTTAAAATAATATGTAACAAGATAAAGTTTTCGAACTTTTGAAAATTGACAAATTTTGAAAAAAGGGCAGTTTTCAAAAGTTTGCAAAATTAATCTAGTAACATATCATTTTATGTACCCAAAAGCTAAATCTGTATTTTTTTTCAACATGTTAAAAATATAGCGGCTTCATTATTTTTCTTAAAAATATAAGGCTGTCATGCTGGGTAATGAATATCAATTTTACCCTTAAAATATTAAATCGTGTTTAAAAATTAGAACCTTTCCCTCCCTGTTGGGAGGGAACGAAAAATACGTCAAAAGAAATTTCAGGACCCTATAAAAATATCCCTAAAAGGTTTCAAACTTTTTCTTTAAATGTTAAAGTAAGGAGTATAAAACTCACCCTGTATTCTATTTTATTTAAAGATACAAAAGAATCTTTTCTTGAGTAATTCACAAGAAATGTTCAGTTTTGATCCAAGGTTGATCGAATACAACTTTGTAAACTCGAGTGAGTCCACAGAAGGAACAGTTCTCAGGAATTGCAATACTTAAATGAACAAAAGCCTGTGATTAGGACGTGATAAGTGTTATCAGTGAATAAATCAGGATGAAGTACTCACTACTCGGGAAGAGTGTTTTGAGTACTAGGTTTCGTTGAGTATTATTATAAGGCCGGTTTCCCTAAATTCTCGTTCTGCAGGTTTATTTAGCAGCAAACAAATTTATATTTCGGTTTATGGAATGATGTTCCCAACCTTTTGGCAGGCACAGCGTAGATTAAACCTCGCATCAATGACAAGTTTACTTACCACTTTATTTAGTTGGAATTTTCGTCTTATTCCAATTAACTTTTCTGAATTTGTATGAAACACGGATACGATCAGGCTACGGCGTCAGACACTTGCTTAACGATTTTGCTAACGGAGAACTTGTACATTCCGCTCACAAATGTATTCGCAGGTGACAAGGCTTGATTTTTGTTACTTGTGGATCTCAAATAATCACTAATCAAATTGAGCAATAAACTTGCAGTTTCCTTCCTCATTCAAAATCTTTCAAAAAACTCTTGCTTCTTTTCATCTCACGATATGATCAACTCTTTCCCTGATTCTCGTAATCCTCTTCCTCAACCTTTTCTAATATTTACAAGAGTTCATCCATTTGAACTACCAGTTGTGTACTAAAAACAAAAGATATGACGGCTAAGTATTTATTAACTTAATATTATGGCGAGTAAGCTAGATTTGACTTCCAAATTTGAAGTTGGGGTTTTGTTTCGACTGGTATAAAGTTTGTACCAGCGGCTAAAACCACCTGCTTGGGTCGGTTAGTTTACTCCGACCGTTGACGGTATAACTTTTGGGAATACCTTCTTGAGTTAATCCGCGGCTTAAACCTCAGTTAACTGACCTTTGGGAAACCGGCCTTAGGCCTCAATTCAGGTGTTAATCTAGCAAATGCAACATACTTTCAGAGTTCTGTTTTCTAACGTAAGTGAAGGAACCACAGGTTAGTAAGTATACTCTGGCCGAGGTTTCTAACAGGTCAGTTGATTATTTTATCATCTTTTAATCATTGTTCGGATGTTTTATGAAACGTTTAAATTTTTGTAAGTTTAATCTTCGATAAGAATCAAGTCCAAATAAATGAGACACCCAAATTAAACGGGTTTCTCCCAGCACAAGAACAGTACCTCAAAAATTACTATGAAACAAGAATATTGTGATGCTCAGAAAATCACAAATCAATAACTGAGGAATATTTACGATGAAAAGAAAGTGAATATCATCAAGATGTTACTCATCCTTCTATCTCTAACCTGCCAACTCCAATTTTAGATTACGAATGCGTTTTGCTTCCATATTTCTTAATGTAGATGGTAACTTCAAAGCCAACTGTAATTAGAAAATGAGCATTGCTTTGTTTTAGTGTTATATTGTTTTCATAACTCAGTACAGAGCTTTTTTCGAAGTACCTAATTAAGTAAAATAAACTTATTTAGCTGTTTAAAATAAAACATGTCGTCATTTAATGGTGAACCCGTTGTTATTTAAATCTTCATCATATTAGAGGGAAGCTCCCACCCTGCCATTGTGAATTTAGCTCAAAAGAAAACAACACGTCTATGACTAAAATTATCCTGCAGTTTTCTCGGATAAAAAGATTCTTTAAACTGAATATTTAAAGCAAAGGTATATAATACACACAATTACTCTCTTTTTATTTATTTATTTTAACATCACTTTTAGTTGTTATAACATAAGTATAAAAGCGCTAAAAGGTTTAAAACGTAAAATTATACAAAATAATAATTTATTAACATGACAAATACTATACAACTGTTGATTGCCTCCTTAACATTTTGTTATTTCGATCAAATCTAGTGTTTTTTAGGAAAGTTGAAATTTAAAAAGTGTATTCAATTATTGGGCTTATTATGAATATTTGTCTTCAAAAATGTACCTTATTACAAAATGTGCAAACATTTATGTAAAAAAAATTATTGTTCTGAGGTTTAGGTGTAATAGGGCTAGGTACAGCACTGGTTGGTTCACGTGTTGTAGTAGGTGCAGATGTGGTTGGTTCAGCTGTTGTGACGGATACAGAAGAGGACTGGTTCAGACGGGTGGTAGTGTAGATGTGGTTGGTTCAGCTGTTGTGACAGATGAACAGAGGGTGGTTCAGACGTGTGGTAGGTGTAGATGTGGTTGGTTCAGCTGTTGTGACGGATACAGAAGAGGGTGGTTCAGACGGTGTGGTAGGTGTAGATGTGGTTGGTTCAGCTGTTGTGACGGACAGAAGGGACTGGTTCAGACGGTGGTGGTAGGTACAGGTGGTTGGTTCAGCCGTTGTGACAGATACAGAAGGACTGGTTCAGACGGTGTGGTAGGTACAGGTGTGGTTGGTTCAGCCGTTGTGACGGATACAGAAGTG
>CM032064.1:1044442-1086333 GCA_018831715.1 Matsumurasca onukii | reverse complement strand
TATACTCGTCTGTTTAAACTGTCTTTGAAATGTATCCAAATGGTCATCAAAGTTGTTGTTAGTTTAGTTTGTAGTTTGTATGGTAAAACATTCCTTTATATAGACAGGTTGCATTAGCTTTGAAAGCATTTGCTGATTGTACAGCATTAGCATAAATTAGTATGCACATCCCAATATGCGGCAGATTACGGCTTGATGTCGGGTTGTTTGAAAATTATTACGTACGGAATTCAGATAGCTTTTAAAAGTCGGTGTTCTATTTTAATTGATCCTGTGATATATATTTTGTTAATTACATATGAAACAAAGACCGTGTATGGATATCAAGTCCGTAGTGAAAACCTAACTCGCGGGTTCATCTCAATTACGTGTGCTAAAAATTATAAGACAAATTTATATTATTTTTTGAAGGCAGTGAAAGGCTTTCACAATGGGTTCTCGTGCAGTTAATACCAATGGTATAACTTCTATTCACACTATACTTTATGATAACAAAATGACACATTTAAGTATACGTGTTCATTCCAAATAAATGAAGTAGGACCTTTCTACTGACGGCTGGTTTTAAAATAGATAAACTCCGTTTGGTAGTTTCCAATTGGTTGTCCCCAAACCCACATTATCATCGCATATTAAGAATAATAATCTTTCCACGTCTTTTCAGGTATCGAAGTTGTTCGAACGCACAACTTTCCAGAACTTTCAATTTGAAAGAAACCAGGCCGACACGCAGGACTTAAGTGTCGCTGGCGTGAGTGAGTGAATTCCCTTGTAATTTTACTTAATAATAAATAAAATAATAATACCCCAGGGAAATTTAAATAAAACAGCAGAGAGAGAGGCGAGTGGGTGGGAAGAGGCGTTCTGTTCCGAGAACTCACTGGTAGACCTGTACTGGCGGAGATAAGCAATCAGCTCGACGATTAGTAATCGTTGATACTGGTTTTAATTGAGATAAAAATTATTTATTTTCTCTCTAATTTCTCAATAAATTAAAATAGGTTCTTCCCATTTAAAACTGGCCGGCGTTAACCCTTGCATTGAAGCATCGGACCGCAGCTGAGGTTGACCTGTAAGAGTGGTCGTGACCTTGAATTTCGTCTCATAAGAACAATGTAAAACATGCATTTTCTTGGGAAACTTTTACAGTTTCTACCGGATTTTTAAAAAATAAAAAAAATTTTAGTGGCTCCGCTGAGTCGAATTTCCATTTTCCCACTTATAAAAACCTGACATATATCCCAAAATTAAAGACCTTATGTTTTCAATGTCTCGTTTTACTTTGAAACTATATTTTTTGAAAAGTGGCCAGCGAGCCAGCGAAGTCACTGTAGTACTTCGTCATCTAGTTAGTAAAACTTATATCAAAAAGATCTTATGAAAACTGTAGGCGTGAGGTGTCTCAAGAAAATTATTGTTTTATATTGTTCTTAAGGGACAAAACACAAAATGGCCGACAGGTACTGTGCACTTTATGGTAGCAGACACAAACGGTACGGTTTATCACACAATTGGGATTTTAAGCACCTCGTTTAAGACACGCTTGGTGCAGTACCTTCTTTAAGTAACACCACTACACCTCTACTTCCATAATGGTTCCAGCCCTTCTCTGAATATTTTATGAGTATGTCTAGCCGAGTGGAATGAAGAGTAAAATCCCATTAAACCCGCTTTTACTGTACATGATCTGGATCTTGATCCACCTATGTAATCCACCTTCGGGCCCTGTTTCATATAAGTTACTACCTTTAAGAACTCCTTAATGGTAGTATAGAAAATAGTAGTTGGGAGTCTTCTAAAATTATGTTCTAAATAAATGTATACAGATAAAACCTTTTCCTCCAATTTTAAAACAGCAGTTCAAAGCTAATTTAGCTGGGAGTCGGAATATTTCTTTTCATAAAACAAACGCATAATTTTTAAATTCACTCTGTTATTAGGAGTCCCAGCTGATCTTTTCACTAGTCAAGCATGTTCGCTACTGATTGCGGCAGCCATTTTGACTAAAACAATAAAAAAAAGCAGTTACAAGTTGACTAGGCCTATGTAGACCTTTCTAGTCTCAAGCATAGTTTGATATCGACTAGACTAAGTTATGTTTTTATTACATTAAATTGTTGTCAAAAGCCTACAATATAATAGTCCCAAGAAAATTCCACCGGTAGTCCTAATATATAATAATAATAGGCTAAAAGAGATATTATTTTCAAAGGTTAGGTTAGGTTAGGTTAGGCCTCTAAACTTTTACTTCAAAACGAAAATGTAAATCACAAATCAGTTGTTTTATATAAAACAAAACACAAATTTGTAGTCAAAATACTTCTAAAAGAAGCGTTACACTCCACTCTCTCGTACTAGGCTATTATATGAAACAAGAAAATATATTTTAGACCTACTTCTAAACATTTACAGTCATGTTTAGAGTCCAACTGTTTTTTATGAAACTGTTCCTGCAGGTCATTTAACATTAGAGGGGTTTCCTTTTTTTTATGTACTTTGGAGTACCTATTTTCTAAGAATTCAAAAACGTGAGAGATTTGTGTTGCTAGTTTAATGATGTTTCTCTTTATTTTCTAACAGAAAACTACTTCAAATATTTGAGGACATGTTTTTTATTTGCTACATGTAGAAGAAACATTTTTCCGTAACTACAGTGAGTAGTATGGGCGGGAGGGTAGCCCACCAATCAGAGAGCAGCATTTGCCCCCCTCCCCCGAGCCTGACTATGGCCCAAGCCAATGGGAAGGCAGGGATTGGATGTAGGCCACGCCCACGGCCAGCGTTGATGCTGGGGCTGGGTTTTAAGGAAGCCATATTTGCTTGAAGGATGCTACATTTAAATGCCAACATTAAATGTCACCTATAGGTGAGAATAAATATAAAAGCTTACCCGGGATTCGAACCCGGGATCATTGGATTATGAGTCAGGCGCGGTAACCACTAGACCGTCATGACTCGATGAGGGGAATGGAGAATGGGTGCTATTTGAGATGGTGTTATTTATACCGCTGAGTTGATTCTCTACGGGAGATAAGTTGCAGTAGTACACAGGTTCGCTACTTGGAGCGCCACGTACCGGGCTGCAGCGCTCTCAAAATAATCTGCACTTGGAAATGGGCGATGCGCTGCTACCGGGGGTGTGCGGCCATCGCTGCTTCCGAAATAGGCGGCGGCCATCACCGCGCCCGAAATAGGCGGCGGCCATCATTGTGCCTCCGCGCTGGCACCCTGCCACCGCGCTGGAAGGATGCCAATGCGCTTGCAGCTCCGACACTCATTAATGTCACCCTAGTCCAAATTTACGACCAGGTGTCGGCAATGTTTATTGCCAGTTCCCTTTGATGAAATATTAACTCTCAGAGCTAGAGTTCATGTCTGTACATGAAAGCTATTGCGTAACATAATACTTCCTCAGTTCTATTTCATACACACTCCCTGAATAACCCAACGTGCAACTATCTCTATTCAGTCGCTCTTCAGTCTTTGGAGTGTATCGGTCCCCAGTTCGGTGTTGTCTGTATCGCATATTGTTGTGCTTTTGTGAGTTAAAAATATTTTAATACCTCTGTACTTTCAACATTTAGTTGCAGGTTTTATTTATTTTTGCTTTAGTGTTTATAGTTACATTGAAGTTTACCAGGTGTTGAAAAGATTAGTGATAGGTTTAGTCTTTGGGCGTTGGATTAGCACAGGTATAAAAATTGATTTGTACATAAATTAAGAATTATATAATTAATATTTGTTCACATTAGAATAGGATACACGTTAGGCTTAGTATATTAGGTAATAACAAATATTTGCTTACTCAGTCGTTCATCAGGCTTGGTACGTATTGATGCTCTGTTCTGTTTTTGATATTGTGTTGTCTTTTCGAGTTGAAATATTTTCTAATAATTCAGTACTATCAATATTTAGCAGCATATTTTCTTTGATTTTAATTTGAGAGGCCGAGGAAGGACTATGTGTATGTTGTTAAATTGAAGTTTATACCAAGTCTTAAAAGGTTTAGTATTAGGTTTAGTCTTTGAGGGAAGGATTAGCACAGAAGAGGATCATATATGTATATATTGATCTTTGCATAAATTTAGTATAATTAAATTATTCTTTGTTCACATTAGCATAGGATACACATTAGTTTTCCAGTAAATTAGAATATTTGTTTACCTTACATTTGGAGTATAATTAAGGTATTTACCCTACGTTCAATACTTTCCTACCTTAGATGGTCGTCAGAATAACCATAATTGTAATTTAGTGTAAATATTCCTTTGCAGATAACCTTTGTTGATATTTAAAGTGTTATTTGAGATTGCAGGATGGCTAAGAAAATACTTCTGGGTAAATTTATTGAAAGCGTCAACATGAGCCCCATTAATGAGATGGGTACTAGTGAAACCTACGTTAAGAAGTTTAGGCTATACGGTATGCGCACCACATTCAAGTTCAATCGTCCCAGAGGGGTGGAGGAAATGGACTGGTTGAGAAGAGGGTTTAGTCAGATCGTAGAAAATATGACAACTGGTACTGAAGAAACAGACCAATTGGGGTTTACTTTGAAGAGCTTAAATTTAAAGCACAAAGAACCTGGTTACATGTCATTCAGGCCCGCCAGTGAGGTATCTGCAGAACTGATGTGGCACATATTTGGGGGGATAATACAAAGTAATGCGGAGTCAATTACGTCAAGTGACACTTTCCAAGTACATTGTACCAAGATCAGGCTCCCTGTAGGATCGGGAAGGAAGTCCAGGGCTCTACAATAGTTTCCAGGAAGAAAGTAGGGATAGGAAAGGTATCGTAGTAATAAATAATAAAGATAACTTATGTCTTCCCAGAGCCCTAGTAGTAGCCAAAGCAGATGTAAAAGCAAAGCAAGATAGTTCCAGAAAAGCTTTGTATAAAGCAATCAGGCAAGACCGAGCCAATAGACAAACCAGTAGAGCGGAGAAGTTGTTGGCCAAGGCCAGAGTCCAGATTCCTGAGGAGGAGCGGGCATACCCGAGCTAGAAAAGTTCCAAGCCCACTTGAAGAAATACAACATAGTGGTCTATAACTACAATTCAAAAGGCAGAGATGTATACTATTCAGGTGACAATAGGGAAGCCAAGTTTAATTTGAATTTGATGTTCCATGAAGGTCATTTCAATGTTATCACAAGTCTGACAGGTGCATTTTGTTGTGACTTGTATTGCGAGGCCTGCAGAACACCGTATGATCATAAAGGTAAACATAGATGCGATTTGACCTGTCAAGCTTGCCATACAACATCGCCCCCAAGCTGGAGCATGATGGTGTAATATGTCCCGACTGTAATCGTCACTTCAAAAATCAATTATGTTTCATTGCCCATCAAGGAGAAGTATGCTCTAATTTCAAGAAATGTTTGGACTGTCACAATCATCAAGATAGAAAGTCTAAGCACGTGTGCGGAGAGGTATTCTGTCGTTTGCGCCGATTTCAAAGAGCCTAACCACCAATGTTACATGAGGCCTGACTCTGGGAAGCCAAAACTAAAGACTTCCTGTTCGTTTTCTTTGACTTGGAGACAAGGCAGGATGACGTGCAGCATGATGACCCATCAGTAAATGTCCACAAAGTAAACCTGTGTGTGATGAGACAATACTGCGCCAAATGTATAGGAACAGATGCATGTGACAAATGCCCTCACCGAATGCGCATCTTCAAAGACAATCCAATAGAACAGTTTATGGAGTATGTGATGGAGATGAGGAAGAACTACAAAGATGTTTGCGTAATGGCACATAACGGGTCAGGGTTCGACTATCAGTTTGTGTACAAGTATCTGTTGGAAAAGACTAAATTCACCCCAGAGGTCATCCAGAGAGGGACGAAATTGATCCTAATGAAAATTGACAACGTGAGGTTTGTAGATTCCCTCTGCTACTTTCCCATGCCACTATCTGCCCTGCCTAAAGCCTTCGACCTCCCACCTGAGAAGAAAAAAGGCCCCATCTATTCAATACTATTGAGAACCAGAACTATATCGGTCCTATACCGGCTGAAAAATATTACTGCCCTGACTCGATGTTTGAGAAACAAAACAAAGACTTTAAAGATTGGCACAGACAGCAGGTAGTTAACAATTATGTGTTTGATTTCCAGAAAGAGTTGGTAGAATACTGTATCTCTGATGTAGATATTCTGGCCCAAGCTTGCATCAAATTTAGATCTTTGTTCTTGGCAGAGTGTAATGTTGACCCGTTTAGAGAGGCAACCACCATAGCGAGCGCGTGTAGCCTGGCTTTCCGTAGAAACTACTTGAAAGACAATACCATTGGACTTATTCCAAAGAATGGTTACCGCCTAGCTGACAATCAGTCTTCCATAGCCCTGCAGTGGATGTCCTGGGAAGAAGAGCAGCGGAGAGTGCGCATTCAGCACGCAGGTAGAGAAAGAGAGGTTAGCATTGAAGGTATGAAGGTTGACGGGTTTGATGGGGAAAGAGTATACGAGTTTCAAGGCTGCTACTTCCACGGATGTCCCAAATGTTTCCCCTACAAAAGGGAAGACCCACTGCAGGAGGACCCTTCCGATAGTCTTCAGGCTAGGCATGAGAGAACTCTGAGAAAAATTGAAAAGCTATCCCAAACTCAATACGAGGTCGTAGAGATGTGGGAGTGTGAGTTCAGAAAGTTAAAGAGAGAACAAAAGTTGGATCACTTGGAGAGGCTCCCTATCTTAAATACACTTCCACTGAACCCTCGTGACTCCTTCTTTGGTGGACGTACAGGTAACACTAAAGTGTACCATAAATGCACAGAAGATGAGGAAATACACTATATGGATGTCTGCTCACTATACCCTTGGGTCTGTAAATATGGAAAATATCCCATAGGCCACCCAACGATTCATGTAGGTGATGAAGAATGTAGGAGTTTGGGACTGAATGTAGAAGGCCTCCTGAAATGCAAGGTCCTGCCCCCAACTAACCTGTATCACCCCGTACTACCTATGAGAATGCACAGTAAACTTATGTTCCTTCTGTGTCGATCCTGTGGGGAAGATCTAGTTGCCGAAGAATGCAACCACACAGAAGAAGAAAGATCCATAGCTGGTACTTGGACAATGGACGAAACCGAAAAGCATTGGAAAAGGGTACAAAATAGTTGAAATGTACGAAATGTGGGAATATGAGGTGGCCACCTATAACAAAGGGGGGTTGTTTACCGATTTCATAAATAAATTCCTGAAGAACAAACAAGAAGCGTCAGGCTTTCCATCATGGGTCAGAACCGAGGAAGACAAAGACAAGTATATAAAAGATTATTTTGACAATGAGGGTGTACTTCTAGAGAAAACAAAGATCAGCAAAAATGAGGGTCTACGCTCATTAGCAAAGCTAATGTTAAATAGTTTTTGGGGGAAGATGGGCCAAAGGGAGGACATGCCAAAGACCTTGATCGCCAGAGAGCCAAAGGAATTGTTCAAACTATTGATTAACCCAAGTGTACAGGTCAATAGTGTCCAAGAAGTCAATGATGAGGTTGTAATTGTAAACTGGCAACACTTGGAAGAGGTGGGTGAGTGTCTGAGAACAGTAAATGTGGTTCTAGCATCTTACACTACTGCTCAAGCACGCCTTAAACTATATGAACACCTTGAAAAACTAGATAGGCAAGTATTGTATTATGATACAGACTCTGTCCTTTACAGATACTCTGAAGGCTTGTACAGAATTGAGCCTGGAGACTACCTAGGCCAGATGACCGATGAACTTGAGAAAGACTATGGTGTAGGTTCCTACATAACCGAATTTGTCTCAGGTGGCCCCAAGACCTATGCCTATTTGGCACAATCAACAAAAGAAACCGATCCAAAAAAGAGAACAAAACACATATGCAAAATCAAAGGACTAACTCTTAACCTGAAAACATCCGAAAAGCTGAATTTTGAAAAGCTAAAAGAGATGGTTCTCTATCGCAGAGTGAACCCACAAGCATAACTGAATCCCGAATCAGACGAAAAGAAAAGAAATAGTCACGGTCCAAGAAACAAAACAATTCAAAATCACAGGACCGAAGCGAAAACGCGAAGGCGAATTTGATACTCTCCCTTATGGGTTTAAAAGCAAAG
Organism: Matsumurasca onukii; assembly: GCA_018831715.1. Classification (NCBI taxonomy): domain Eukaryota; kingdom Metazoa; phylum Arthropoda; class Insecta; order Hemiptera; family Cicadellidae; genus Matsumurasca; species Matsumurasca onukii. Next base: position 1,078,239 of record CM032064.1, on the reverse strand, counting down.
GATGTAAGCCTAAGCAATATCTCCATCGTCCAAGTAAAGGTGGGAAGGCTAGCGCGGTGGTGATAGCTTTTCCATAACGACTTGAACGGACACTCCCAAACACACTATTAGGTTAATATTAATAAAGGATTGAACATGAGGGAGCTCTTACTTATCTTGAAAAGAGTGCCACAAGTGGACAGTTTTAGAGGTTGGGTAAAGCTCGGTAAAACCGAAAGGTTGTCCGCTAAAATGAAATCTCCCAGAGTCCTGAACAAAGAGAAAGTGAGAGAATCATTGTTGACATTAGCTTATCCTGAGGGAAGGACCTGGGAGAGGTCCACTTGAAACTGATACTAAATAATTAATAACTAATAATAAATACCATTTACTATTTTCCTTGAAATATTGGAATGGGTCTCACAAGTGGACAGTTTTAGAGGTTGGGTAAAGCTCGGTAAAACCGAAAGGTTATCCGCTAAAATGAAATCTCCCAGTGTCCTCAACAAAGAGAGAGGGAGATACAGAGAGAGAGAGAGAGAGAGAGAGTCATTTTTGACATTGGAAAATCCTGAGGGAAGGAACTGGGAGAGGTCCACTTGACTTTGACATTGAATAACTAATAACTAATAGTGATTTCCTATTGTTCCTTTTCCACGAGATATTGCTTATGGTTACCTCTTGGTCCCTTATTAGTACCGGTGTTTTTTGTGCATATGATTCGTGAACCGGGGTTTTATACGTGTTAAGTGGAAATTCCCATTTCCTATCGGATATGGAAGGGAGGCGAGACCGTCTTGCTCGTCACGGCATACAGCGTAGGTTGGGGCTGTATGGGTATTACTGGAAAGTAACACAGTAATGCCAGGGGGATTGTGGGGACATGAACTAGTTTCGTTTGAGAGCATGTCACACTTTCCGCAGCGGTGGAGGGGCTGCGGAATCAGGGTTAAATACTAAAGTATTTGGAAACCAGTATCATTTAAGTTATGGATTCAAGGCAGGCAATAGCCGAAGAGCTACATAAGCCTGCTAGGCGTAACTATACTAGACGTAAGGTAACCCTCAAGGGATTGAATGACCTATACCAAGCTGACCTCGTCGATATGATAGCGTATTCAAAGGTAAATAAAGGTATGAAATACATTCTGACGGTAATAAACTGCTTTTCTAAATTTGCATTTGCTGTACCGTTGAGGAACAAGTCAGGGCCCGAGGTGGCTAAAGCATTAGAGCCGATATTTAAGGTAAACAAAATGAAACATTTCCAAACTGATCAAGGTAAAGAGTTTTTTAATATTCATGTTCAAAATTTAATGAAGAAATACAAAATTAATCACTATAACACCTACTCCGAATTGAAAGCGAGTATTGTGGAACGTCTAAACCGTACATTGAAGGGACGTATGTGGAAATTATTCACTATTCGGGGCTCGTACGAGTGGTTAACTATACTTCAGAAAATAGTCAAAGACTACAACTCATCTTATCACAGAACTATCGGTATGAAACCTAAGGATGTGAGAAGAAAACACGTGTCGGGTATCTTGAGTAGATTAAACAGTAGTACTGAAAGAAAACTACCAAAGTTTACAGTAAACGATAAGGTTAGGATAAGCAAGTATAAACGTGAGTTCAGGAAGGGGTACCTACCGAATTGGACCAACGAGGTGTTCACAATCGCCGCTGTGAAACCATCAAGGCCAGTCACATACATCTTACAAGATAGTAAAGGCGAACTCCTACAAGGAGGGTTTTACGAGCAGGAGCTTGCAAAATCCGAGACGGGAGACGTGTATCTGGTAGAGAAGGTACTAAGACAGAAAGGTAATAAGGTTCTGGTGAGATGGATGGGGTACGACAAAAGCAGTGACACATGGGTCGACAAGAAAGACATCCTTTAAAAGCCACACGTGCACCGGATTTCCAGTGTCAGACAGCATGCGAGTCGTTAAACAACAGATGGAATTACCTGTGCGTAATTTCGATCAGTTTACTGGTGGGGAGTTGCACAAAAGAAAACACGGCCCTCTCCTCCCATTATCACTGCGTTGTATTATTGCAGGGCCGTCAAACAGTGGTAAAACCAATGCTTTGTTCAATCTCATCTTTGATCAAAACGGACTAGTCTTTGAAAACATTTACGTATTCTCAAAATCACTTTACCAACCTAAATACGAGTTCTTGTCCAAGGCGATTCCTAAAGAGGTTGGATACTTTCCAGCTGACGATACCTCCCAAGTAGTTCATCCGTCTCAGGCTAAACCAAATTCGATTATGATATTTGATGACATTGCGTGTGAAAAGCATGACGAAATTCGATCATATTTCGCAATGGGTAGGCAATAACATTGACGTCTTTTATCTTGGTCAGACGTACAGCCGTATACCCAAACAAATCATTAGGGATAATGCCAATTTCGTGATTCTCTTCAAGCAAGATGATTTAAATTTACGTCACGTGTACACTGACCACGTAAACACAGATATGACTTACGATCAGTTTAAAAGGATTTGCAGTGAGGCGTGGAACAGTAATCATAGTTTTCTTGTTATAGACAAGGATAGTGAAATGTATAAAGGTAGATATCGCATAAGACTAGACAGTTTCATCGAGTCACTATGAGGGTAAGGGTGTATAACTATAACGACATACGAGGGTTCTCCTCGCCACTATCTAAAGTTAGGTCCATCTCTGTACATGGTACTACTCGGATAAGAACAAGTTTTGCGGCAATTATTGCAGTCGACGTGGTCGCCATGGAGATACATTCAATAGAAGATGTTGGCGCCATAAGAGGAGAGGAGCGTACAGCTCTACTCTCCCACCTGTTGTTTTACTTATGATATCTGCTAGTGAGAGGACATATAACAGGGACCTGTGGATACGATTCCTGCAAAGGTGTGAATTCAGTGGAGTCCCTATTGAGCTAGTAATTTATCATGAAGACATGACCAACTTCGCGTGAGGCTCACAACCTTCTCTCCCGATTCAGGCCGTTCCCTGATATTTTTGGCAGTGTTCTACCATTGAGGAACCAACACGGTACTTTAAACTTTGCACAAGTTTATCTGAAAATGCTCGAATATGGATTAAAGATTCCCCACGCTGCGAGATGTATAGTAATCACCGAACGAACAATTCCTATTAGATCACCTATAGAGATGTATAAATTAGCAATGAGCTCCAAATGTTACCTCGATATTAGCTATAACGTGAAATATGGTCCCATACCCCCGAGTGTTGAAGGAAAACGAGGTAAACCTTATGCAGGAGTCAATAACCTTTGTCAGGGTATGTACACTGTCGAGTTTCTAAAAACAGCCTTGCCTACCGTTCAATCCCAGTGCAATAAATTTGGAATAAGCTACGAAAATAGGTCGTATCGAGTTTCCAACATTCCTCTGTACGAGAAATGGCGAAGGTTTACTGGGGCAAACCTCGATGAGTTTTGGTTACTCAACTCGTTCTTGTTAAGTCGATCAGATAGACCGATACAGGAGTTGAGACAATATATGGATGACACTGTCGAAAATGATCGATATGTCATAGCTGAAATACCTGTGTGGCGTGGAAATCGAAAGAGAACGTATGTATATAAAGACCTCCACCGTGAGCTCATTCCCAAGTACGACGAGAGTGACAAGGTACTACCGTGGACTTAGTCTTTCGTCAGGCGTGTCACTGATTGAGGTTATACGTTACATTAGAAGACATAAAAAACGAGCATTATTTTTTCGCCAAGTGGAACTACCATGAAGAGAGTTCGTTTTAACAGTAAGGTACATTTATCCTGTACCTAAACATGACGAGTGTCGTTTTAATGAGTGGATTAGAAGAAAAATAGACTTTGAGCGTAGAGTTGTTAGGCTGGAAAACTTACTCGGACCTATATTGCTGGCTCTGTCTGTCTAACCTTTCGCTTAGTGATGATAGTGAAGATAGTGACTTTGAAATAGTGTTTGAATAAAAAACACATTCACACAAGACATTATTTAGTCGTTGAAATGTCCGGACAAGAGCAACACCGTCTGACGGATCAGATCGTCGAACTTAAGAAGGTAATAAAGAAAAATATCTAAACTTTAAGCAAGGTAGGGTTGAATCGGATCTACTACTAGAGAAACAGTACAAACCATTAATTAAGGAAATACGTAAATCGGGTAAAAGCCTTTATGATATCAAGAAAGAGGAACCAAATGAGGTGGAGGAGAAGGGGGTTGGGGAGGAACCCAAAGATGAACCTGAAGAACCCGTAGAGTCACAATTTTTAAACCTCAAACATTTTCTTCGCCGAGACAAACTGGTAACTTTGACGAAGTATATGAATCACCGCGGCAAGATGTATTATCCATGTTATCAACATCCGAGGGCCAACTTGATGCTTCGCAATATGTCGAATCTATGTTTAAAGCCCTTTAACTAAGAAATACATGATGAAACTGTTGAAAGATTTAGGTGGCGCAAAGCGTCAGATAGACAACCAATTTGGACCACGTTATGACCAGGACACCTTGATGGTTGGGAACAAGTCTTTGAATTTCAAAGAAGATGGTAGTATTGTGGTAGGTGATGTGTCTTATAGGCCGACCAATGGACTGTACGAGTTATTGTTTAAAAGAATCCCTGATGATGAGTTATATGATGCGAACGATTTAAGTGCGTATAAAGACATACTATTAAAGTCAGACGCTCACAAGCGTGGTTACAGGCATGATTCAGGTGTCAACCGTGACAACTCGCTAAAGTATAGAGCTATTATATCCAGTCTTTTTCCTAAAACACTCTACAGTGGGAAGGGTCTGACTAAATCTTACGGTCGAGACATTCAGTACTGGGATGATCCGAATGAGTTAGTCGATAGACTAAGACTGCTGGTAACTTCGGCGGAAACGGGTAACACGAACCATAAGAATGAGATTATAAGTATAGTGGAAGAGCTTAAAGAAGCTCATTATATTTCGGGAAGTGGTGACGCACGATTTATGTCCTTGATTCAATGAGTCTAGACAAGTTTGGGCGCCATGAAAAATCTTCAAGAATGTAAAATTAAGCATTTGGAGAAGGAATTGCGCATTCTAAAGGGTAATTTTGATGAGCTGTTACTTCAAGTGATTATAATGCAGGATGATTTCCAAAACACCTTAAAACAATCGTCCCCAGGTTAAGTAAACAGTTTCAATATGAGCGTAGACAAGTTTGGACGTAGGAAGCGGTCTAAAGCGGTGCCCGGACCTAAAGGTGTGGGTTTCAAACTAACGACTGAAGGTAATTATGATATGCAAAATAAGCTATTGGTTAATGTAGCGGATCCAATTCAAGACAGTGATGCTGTCAACAGACGGTCTGCGATCTCGCTCTTTAACAACTCTATGCGAGTGAATAAGGATGGAATGTTTAATGCTCATTCAAAAAGAATTGTTAATTTAAAAGACCCGATAGCGGGCAATGATGCATCCAACAAAAAATACATCGATGCGAGGGTACCTGAACAAGGGAGGGAGACATGGAATTTTAAACGTAAACGACTTAGCCATGTATCAGATCCCAAGTATGAAGGCGAGGCTGTGACTCTTGGGTTTCTAAAGAATAATACTTTGATCAAAGGTACTAGTGGGTATAGTGCAAACAATGAAGCAATTACCAATTTAGGCCCTCCAGTCAACGATGGTGACGCAATAAATAAATCATATTTTGACAAAAATGCCTACCCACTGACAAGTAGCGTTCCGAGACGATTGAGTAACATTGATCGTCCAGATAAACCCAATGATGCAGTAAATTTAGACTATTTAAATGGTAACGCTTTGGTCAAAGCTGTACCCGGCCAACTGGATTGGGATGCGAGGTGGGGTAAAATTAAATATCTGTCCAACCCGGCTGGCCCCAATGATGCTGTGAATAAGGCCTTTCTCGATATGTGTTTGGCTGACATGTCGTACGCCATATACAGTGAATTGATGAATATTAAAGATAGCTCGAACCTGAGGATTGAGTATTCAGCGTGGATGGCAAAGGTCCCGAAAAGCTCATGGGGTGACATGTTCAAAATACATAAATAGACTTTACATTGCAAGACTGAAACAGTTATAAGATGGCGAAGCGAAAGCGAGTGTCAGTCAGTCGTAAACGAGTTGGAGGAGCAGGTGGATTCATATCAAAGGTCATCAATAAAGCGGTTGATTTACTCCCTTTGAGGCTCATATACCGGGATATATTTACCGGACCTGGCACGAACCTAGAAAAAGATTGGCTCGTGGTGACAAAGGTATTAACGGTTTAGACGAAGCGTGTAAAATACACGACATTGCGTACTCAACGTATAGCGATACGGAACACCGAAGGCAGGCAGACAAAGAGCTAGCTGAGCGCGCTTGGCAACGATTCAAGGCGTCTGATTCATCGTTGGGGGAGAAAGCTGCCTCGTGGGCTGTAACGACTGCCATGAAAGCCAAGGCTGCGGTTGGGAGCGGATGTCGGCGACAACGGCGTTCAATTAAAAAGAAAAAACCATCAAAGGGGAGGGGTCTATATTTACGGCCATATACACGTGGTGCTGGAGCAAAGAAGAAGAAGAGGAGGCAGACTAAAAAAAAACGTTGATCCCCATCAGACCTCTGACAAACTACGATCTCATTCACTACGCCAAGGTACTCGAAATTACTAGCTTTAGAGGGGTTTTTATGCGCGATGCTTTACCTAGTCGCCCACGTGAATATGAATCAGCTATCGTGAATTTAGACTCTGTGCGTGGCACTGGCACTCATTGGGTCTGCTACAGAAAGAGACGTAATAATGTAGTTTACTTTGACAGTTTTGGCAACCTGCCACCTCCCTCAGAGCTGGTTGACTATTTTGGGCCTTTTGTTAACATTCAGTATAACTATGAGAGGCAACAAGGATTTAACTCAGTCGTCTGTGGACACTTGTGTTTGAAGTTTCTAACGAAATGTTTTGCCTCAGCGGAATCGGTTCGTCTCTGAGTTGCGACATATTCCCACCTTACGACGTAAAAAGCGGTGACGTCATTGGGTTGGTTGATCTTTCCACCTTCAACTCGATTCCCAATATCGAAATAGGTGTAAACAATAAATTCTACTACGGTGAGGATAAATTGATTGAGTTTGACGAGGGTTCGTACGAAGTGGAAGATATTGAGAAATTCATATTGAATGCTACCCCAGGGTGTTGAGTTTAAACTTAAGGCAAACAACAACACCCTGAAAACGGAAATTCGGTGTAACCAACAAATAAATTTTAAAAAAGAAGGGACAATTGCTCCAATATTAGGATTTAGTTCAAAGGTATTGGAAGCCAACACTAATCATACATCAGACCTACCGGTTAATATCCTTAAAGTTCATAGTATCAGAGTGGAGTGTAATATTGTACGTGGGTCATTTGACAACGGGTCTGAAGGCCATGTGATTCATGAATTCTACCCGACAGTCGGCCCAGGGTATAAAATAGTCGAGTCACCCAGTACAATCATTTACTTGCCTGTCAACGTTCACAAGGTGTACAACATCACGGTGCAGCTAAAGGATCAGACCGGTGCTTTGATCAATCTTAGAGGTGAGACTCTGTCAGTTAGACTCCATATTAAGAATGGGGCTAGTATTTAAAGAGATTCACGATAGGACGCCAATCAGTAAAGGTCAGTCGACAGTAGAGTTGACTTCAGCAAACGTCAGGTTCTTGCAGTCACTCGGTTACAATGTTAGACATCGAAAGCCCAGCCGAGTACAGCGAGGTGGTGACCGGTATGGAGTTTCATTCCCATCGGCCGTACGCTTCAACTACGTATAATAATAATGACGAGGTTCGTATTCCAATCAGCCAGCAGGATATCATAACCGCCCCGTTTGAAAGTACATTACACGTGACCGGTACGGTAAGTGGTAAGAAGGGGGCGAATGCAGTGGGGGTAAAATTAGTGAACAATGCCATAGCCTTTCTGTTTGATGACATTCGTTACGAACTAGGAGGTATCGAAATAGATAGAACAAAAAATGTCGGTATAGCTAGTACTTTGAAAAATATCGTATCGATTCGTGGCGAGGAGAAAGGTAACTTGGCAAACGCTTGCTGGTTTGGTCCTGGTCAATCACAAGAGACCACCTCGTTTTCTTTCTCAATACCGATCTGGCTTTTACTAGGAGTCGCCGAGGATTACAAGAGAATAGTGGTGAATGTAAAACAAGAGTTGGTTTTGCTCCGCTCAGCCACGGACCTCAACGCCCTTCTTTGCCCTGAAGATGGTGTCACGTGTGAGCTAAAAATAACCAACATTTACTGGCGTGTACCCCACATTACAGTTTCCGATTCGATGCGACTGAAGTTGCTGCGTATGATTGAAAAGGACACTCCTGTTCATATACCCTTTCGCTCGTGGGAGCTACACGAATTCCCTCAGTTACCCCAAACATCACTCCAGTCGTGGACTATCAAGACCAGCTCTCAATTGGAAAAGCCTCGTTTTGTAATCGTTGCCTTCCAAACTGATCGTAAAAATCAACTGAAGAAGGACATGTCTTGCTTTGACCCATGCGGTGTTAAAAACATCAAACTGTATTTAAATTCTCAGTACTACCCGTATGACAAGCAAAATGGCGATACGACAATATTTTACGAGATGTTTAATAGGTTTCAAGGCTCTTACTATGGACAGAGTACACGCTGGCCCGCTGTAACCTTGGATGAATATAAAACAAAGTCACCTATCTATATAATTAATTGCTCGCTGCAAAACGATTCAATCAAGTCTGGACCAGTAGATGTTCGGCTCGAATTTGAGACTTCTGGAAATTTTGCAGAGAAAACATCCGCGTACTGTCTGCTGTTGCATGACTCACACTTTGTGTACACCCTGCTTACCGGATCGGTAAAAAAGATGATGTAATCTATTGCGCAATCACATTTCAGTCAGTCGTGATCATGGAGTCCCTTAGTACGGATGTGAGTGTGCCTATGGATATACCGGTAAAAAGACGAGGGAGACAACCTGCACCAAACGTAGTCTCAGGAGCATTTTTAAAGTCAATTTTCTTTTTAAATTCAGAATGCACCAAGTACATAATTACCGGTGTATTCTCAGACCGTGGTAACAGTGTGGGCATTCTCATTAGAGGTAAAAGAGGGTTCGTGTTCTACACACCGGAAATATTTAACCAGCTCTTGTTTTTAGCGATGCAAGTGTCTGAAGCGTTTGGTACCAAAGGTGTCAGCCGATTCAGCATCGACAGCGGAGAAGATATTGTGGTAAAGAAAGTGTTTGGAAATAACTGTGCGGTCTTTTTTGACGGGGAACGTACTTTATCCCTGACTCAGGCCGAGTGGGTTCAATTCACCAACATCCTTCCTTGTTTGAACAGACAGATTACCGAGCTTTTCTGTGTGAGGATCTACTTAGATTGTACATTATTGAGGTGTTGGCCAGTGAAGAGTACGTAGCCACGCCCGAAGGGCTCCCTCTACATTTGCTTGATAGACTTTTTGACGAGGTCACCTACTTTAAGCAACATGGCGGTAGTTGAGTTCCACTCTTTTAAAGACAACAGTAACAGTTTTCTCATTAAAGAGCTTGCCATCGTTAGTGATTGGTTTAGCTGTCACTTAGTGTTCAGTCCACCATACTCTAAAGATGAATTAAATTTAAAAATGCAGAGAACCGCTTGTTGGTTGGAACGTTTTTTCCATAAGATAGCTTGGACTGACGGTGGCGTTGAATACAGTAATCAATTACTTGTCAATCTGTTTAAACCTTTCGATACAATTTACACTAAAGGATTAGAGAAAGTACAGTTCTTGGAAACGTTTCATGGTAATGTCAAAGAGATTCAATTTGATCCAGTCGAAGTAGTGAGCTACTGTACTCTGTGGCAACACCAAGACCAAAAAGTCAGGTGTGCGCTACGGAGTGCTACTTGCTACCACGCAGGTTTCAAATTACAGATGAATCGCACTCATCACTCAGTCGAGTGACAACCGTCAAGATGGAAGCATGGAATTTGATTTCACGTGAGCCCCTCGGGGTATTATCCGATGCTTTCATCAAGAAATTTGACAGATTTCTCAATTGGGAGCTCTCCGATAACTATGACTTTTCAATTGATATGTTGAACATTTACTTTCATAGAGTCAATTGGGTAAAGATCCTAAAAGACCCTACCCCGAAAGCTTTCTGCGCCAAATGGTTTTCAATTTTAATGAAGATTGCTGGGGTATTATAAGCCGATATCAGAAATTATCAGAGTCGTTCATCCATGACTTTAAAGATTATGTTGATTGGGAAGAGATTATAGGTTGGCAAAATATTAGTGATAGTTTTATGAGTGTTCATAGAGAGTATTGTCATAGTGTTACTGGCTAATTCCTTTTCAAGTGTTTAGTAAATTGTACAGATCGGATGGTGCCCAGCCATACGCTGTAGCGAAAATGAACGGACTTGGAAAGGAATATAAAAAAGTCTCTTTGAGTGTTTAGTAAATCTATCAGAACGGACGGTCTAACGATCAGACGCTGTGAGAAAATGAACAAACTTGAAGAGACAAAAAAACAAAAAAATAAAAAATAAAAAAAGTAGTTATAGGTTTAGTTTAAGCAGCTCAAATAGACATGTAGCACGGTTACCGCGAAGGTGGGAGCAATGCTGACTCGAAAGAGCAAGTAGTTATAAGCTCGAGTAGACATGAAGCAAGGTTACCACGAAGGTGGGAGCAATGCTGACTCGAAAGAGGATGTAAATAGGCTCGAATAGACATGTAGTGCGATAACCACGAAGGTGGGAATTTCACTGACTCGAAAGAGCATGTAAATAGGCTCGAATAGACATGTAGTGCGATTACCACGAAGGTGGGAATTTCACTGACTCAAAAGAGCAAAAGGAGGTAGCAAGTTTGTCATGGAGTGGCTACCACTTGAAAGGGCGATGGATGGGGCTCTTTCTTTCCTATAATTTCCTTAACCCTTTCCTTCCCTAGGCCTCTGTGGCGGAGGTCAAAATGGAGCCACACCTCAGTCTAATAGACTGCCGTATTAACGGGGTGAGATTAGGCCTGGGGAAACTCACCTAAATAAAAACGCATCAAGTGTGAATAGGCCTACTGGGGACACACACTCTAATAAAAACGCCGTGACCCTACCCCTGGTGTGGAAACATGGGTCCATCTTGTTCATTGATTCTTTAGTTTTAAATTTAGCTTCCAGACTTTCGTCGAATTCCGACGATGGTGAGTTCACATGCTAAAAATAACTCAATATCGGATTACATATCCAAATAAGGTGTGGCTCGTCACCAGGTGGGGGGCCTGCTCAACAAAAACCCCGATCGCCTGGTATCCTCAATCACTTCTCAGCTCTCATCGATACCGCACACATCTTGTGTTTGTTCTCTCCAACCTTGTGAAGTAAGAACGAGTAAGTATGATGTTAATTTTATGTTGAAATTAGGCTGTTGTGAATACTCGTTTGGGCTTCTTGCTAAAATAACATTAGTGTAAAGTAATTTTCTTTGTTAGTCAATCTAGACATTTTCATGTCTAGACATGAACTAGACCTTCATGACTAGTTTGCAATCTAACACCACGGTACGGTGCTTTGCTTGGTACCTGCTGCACTTAGACCTAATCCTGGTATGTTTTAACTGAATGTGTAATGTACGTTGTCTGGTTTGTCTAACCACCATTTGGGTGCATTTTGATTTCAGAATGGCTCTGTACGACAAACTGTCTTCTCTCCAGAAGCTCGAGGGGCAACCTAAGGTGTCGTTGAAGGACCTGACCAGATCTGAAGGCTACCGCATCCTGAGCGCTAAGCGAGTCGATACATGTTTTGCTCGGCCCGCGATCATGCTGGACGTCGAGATCAACGATAAAGGAGGTACAGGCGTCATATTCCTCCCTTCACGCTTCACAGACTCACTCGACGACGAGGACCTGGACAAGCTCGTAGAAACCAAGGATCACAGAATCCAGTGCACAGGAGTGACTGGTAACTCACCGGATGTCCTCATTTGGCGGGAGGTGAAGACTTCTCACAGAAAGAAAAGCGCCAGATATGAAATGTAATTTTTGAGAAATAAAATATGTTTTGTGCAAAGCTCGAGTTGTTATTTTTAGCGGTCTCCTCACTGTCAGTGTAAAGTTTATTTAAATATATCTGTGTCTCTCCTCCAGGGCGGTGGAGGGGCTGCAGAATCAGAGGTTTAGTACTTAAGTATTTAGGTCATGGATTCAAGGCGGACAATAGCTGAAAAGCTACACAAGCCACCTAGGCGTAACTATATTAGAAGTAAGGTAACCCTCAAGGGATTGAATGACCTATACCAAGCTGATCTTGTCGACATGATAGCGCATTCAATAGTAAATAAATGGTTCTAGTTTTACCACAACCCAAAAGAAAGGTCTATCCTTATCAATAAAGCCTGAGCGGGCATTTAAATGGGGAATTCCACTCTCACGTCACAAGGTCACTCAAGGCCAAATATTGCTTCCACAAGTTGAAAGACCTTTCTCATCGGTAAAGCCTGAGCGGGCATTTAAATGGGGAATTCCCCACTCACGTCACAAGGTCACTCAAGGCCAAATATGGCTTCCTTAAAACCCAGCCCCAGCATCAACGCTGGCCGTGGGCGTGGCCTACATCCACTGCCTTCCCATTGGCTTGGGCCATAGTCAGGCTCGGGGAGGGGCAAATGCTGCTCTCTGATTGGTGGGCTACCCTCCCGCCCATACTACTACAGTGAATTTTTATTTTACTACATTTATATGTTTTGGTTTTTTCATTTTTCTGATCTCCTGAAAATATTTCCATGGTTATATCCATTGATACGATTTTCTAACCCTTCATATTTTGGTTTTAACTTGTTTTTTCAAATTCAAATACTTGTCATTTTATTAATACGTTAGTCTAATAATTTCTGCTCAAACGTTGCATTGTAATATGAAGAACAACCTAACATATTTTCGAGCAAATAAGTCGAAAACAAAACAATCATTTAAATTTCTAAATATACAAGAAATTTTAAACAATTTGGGTAACCGTTAATATAATAATGAATAAAAACCAGTCATAAGCAAAAGTAAAAATTACAAACGTAACATTACTTTGTACTTTAACGTGTGGGGAAAAATAGTATTGTGTGAGTTAATGCAAAAATTTGAAAATTGCTCAAGGAGCACATGGAAGAACTGTGCCTCCACTCTTGTATAAACGCAGGAAGGTCACACATCGCTACAATGGGAGACGGAGGGAGGTGGTTTGTGGTGAGGGAGTAATTCATGGGTCTTGTCTAATATAAAACCCCAAACCCTGAACTGTATCTCCCTCTGCCCTGCGCTACATCGCTACAATGCTACACCGCTACACCTCTACACCACTACACCTCTACACCGCACTTCTTTAATGGTTCCATCCTCTCCTCTGAATCCTTCATGAGTATCTCCAGCCGAGGGGAATGAAGAGTAAAATTCTTCAAGATCTGGATCTCGGATCTACTTAAGAGATCCTGATCCCATGACTGGGCTTTAATCGTCGATTAGCTGGCCCGTAATGACAGGATTTACTAAGTGGTGAACATAGTTTGATGTGAATACTTCAGATAAGCGAAAGACAAATATGAACGGTCCGACAAATATAAGTCTCCATGGCAACAAAATTGCCTCGTCAGCTGATTATGTAGAAAAGAAGCCAAGTACCAGTTGCATCAACAACCAATAGCTTCAGGATCCTTCTTTACGGACGTTTGTTGCGCCGTTTTCGAGTCGTTTAAAACGTGATTATAACTTCTGATTGATCTATTGACTTTAAACTATATATTTAAAGTAAATGATGGATCTATGGAATTCAACTGTGTTCATAATGTAATCAGACGTTTGAATTACGTTTTGCTGTGCAAAGACGGCTCGTAAAACAAGGTATTTTCAATTAACACTTCCATTCAAATATTGAAGATAGACGTTCCTAATTAACTTATGTAAGTAATTCAAGGAACAGTCTTATATTCATCGTCAGTAAAATGGTTTCAAATAGCCGTTTAAACATCTCAACATGGTTTGCTGAACCATTTTTGTAAGATAGCAACTTGTGGGGCCTAAAACCAAAATAGAGTACCTATACCTAAAACTTCCTCAACATAAATTTTCCCCAGGCACTCGCCTAGTCCGCCTATTCGAAATACATGACTGCACCCGTGACGCTGGTAGACGCACGACTGCGGGCAGGGTTACACCACCTGGGCAAGCGGCGGTGACAACCGGGCTACGGAATCAGGCTTGTCACACTGATCACAGTTACTGGTTAGTGTGGTTACTACAGCAGTTGTTAGGAGTTGCGCTGCGATTGTCATTTCCACACTGTCAACACTCATTTCTGCCTGCCCACGCATTCATCATGCATTCTCCTCCTCACCTCACCCTGCTCTCACTCCACGCCCGTGTTCCTACAGAGCCTTTCCCGTCTTGTGTTTTCTTCATGAAGTATGTCTTATTTGCCTTCCATTTTCATCGGAAGATCAACTCAAATTTCACTTTCCAGTTTGTGTTGTATTTATCATTAGAGTCGATTTTTAATATTTTAATTTGAAGAGTGAACAATTTGGAAAACATTTTTGGAAGTTACAAGTCTCATTTTTCTTTTTATTCTTCACCAAAGCCAGTGTGATTTGCATCTGACCTTGTCAATGTATAAGTGAAACGCCAACACTACCCAAACAAACTTGTACCTCCAGAGTTATAAAGTGTCAACACAAGAGCAATTACCTAAGACTGAAGAAAAGTATCCAAACTATGTCAAATAGATAAGCTTCATCTTCAACTGAAATTTGCCAAGCTATTAGAATACCATCAAAATTGTCGTCAAAACAATCGTTTTATTGACGAGGAAATTTTAAAAATCTTTACGTAAAGTGTTTTAAGATTGTTTTGAATTGATGCTTGAACAAATTTTCTTTGCCACACCCGCCTTTGTAGGTGACTCATATATAAATTGAAACTTTCTCGAGTACATCGAGTTTTCTGAGAAGTCTGGGAAATCTTTGACATTCAATTTTTTCGAGTGATGTTGCCATGTCAAACAAAACTCAGATTAAAATATAATATGTTGGCTGTGGTGTAAGAAATCTATTGATGACTATGGACTGGTTAGTATGAAGTTTTACAAACAATATGATGGATAGGATTTACAAACAATAAGATTTTCAACAATGAAGTCAACTAGTTTTGGGCTACCTGCGGAAAAAGTCAAAACGCTATACATTTTAAACGACATAAACTATTTCAGCCATAAAACAGTGCACTGGTTACGTTGATGATGTATTTTTCTAATTTATAGGCTGTGAAGAAATTCAAAAATTTCAAAGATTAAATTAATAATACATCGAAAAAAGTTAACTTTACTAAAGAACAACGAGACGAAAAAAATTATTTTAACCTTTCAAATCATAATCACGCACGATTTGATCACATTTAAGTCATCGACATTGGTTAAACTCGGTCGAGTCGAGTCGAAGGAAAGAGAAATACGGCAAGAGGTAGCAGCGCTCGCAGCACTATCTGTGCTCGGGCTACCGCAACTGTGTCCTGTGTTGATGTTTCGCACAGCCATGGTATCCATGCCCATCTACCTACCATAACATTATCTTACGTCTAGGTGTCAAGCTAGAGATCCGAGATGTAACTGATAGATACAATCACGCTGAAGCTATCCAGTTGTACAAACTGAATGAATCATTGTTGTGAACAGAGTGGTCACTGGTCATAGATGATGTTTACGTTGAAGTGACGACAAACAACCCTGGTGGGATTAGCTAAGTGAGTTTCTGAATATCCTTTCCTGCTGGGTAAACACCATTTTAACTGTAACAATTATGTATTATCGAATTTCCGAAAGGAGCTATATTCATGTCGTCGACATGGTAAAACCTAGGCCCGGGACGATGAAATGAGCACCGATCCTGACCCCAGAACACGTTTTGAATACATATGGATACTCGTATATGGGTATCATCTCTACAAGTCCTATTTTCATAAAGTTTGGTACACATTTTCTTTTGTAAATATCTCGGTTGACTTCGTTATCCAGCAAAAATTAGATACTGAAACCCAATACATACGTATATGGGGGCTTTCACCAAAAAAGGGTTTTAATTATGTAAAACAGTACATTTCATCCAATTTTGATAAAATTTAAAATATACATGTACTGTATTTTTGTCATACATCAGTGTACGACAAATTGCGAACATCCATCTGGTCGTATCAAAATGGCGGCCAAAAGTAATTTTTTGCTAGAACAGAATTAGTAACCGATTTTTAAAAATTCAAAATGCGTTTTTCTCTTGGTGTAGTATAATAACTTGCAGTAAAACACCCAAGTCTGAAGCCAGGGT
Source organism: Matsumurasca onukii (assembly GCA_018831715.1). Taxonomy (NCBI): domain Eukaryota; kingdom Metazoa; phylum Arthropoda; class Insecta; order Hemiptera; family Cicadellidae; genus Matsumurasca; species Matsumurasca onukii. The sequence goes on along the minus strand of CM032064.1, from coordinate 1,061,872 downwards.
TTGAGAAGTGAATTAGAGTAACAAATTGCAAAGAAACCGCGATTCACTCATGCAAGCGTGGAGTAATTTACCAATTACTTTATATTTTTATTTACAGAATCAACAGTAGAGTAGATTTTATAGCCTATAATGATTTCTTTTGTTCGTTACTGTGAGTGTTAGCGTAGAGTAATGTACTTTTATACATTACTACGACTTGTTTACCATACTAACATTGATAAGAGTTGTTCATTGAGAAGGTCACCGTGTACAATCATTAACTGTAGGCTACTGGTAACACTCTACCACATGAACATACACATACATATGCACATGCACATGGCGTACGCTTCTAATAAAAAGATAATGTTATGGTAGGTAGATTGTGCATGGCCGAGGCGAGAAAATCAACATCGATGCGGCAGCCCGCTTATAGATTGCCATCTCTGCCGTCTTTCTTCCCCTCGGCTCGACGTGCTCGAGTTTGTCCTATGTCAATGACTTGTGTGATCAAATCGTGCGATTTTCGGCAACGAACAAACTTGGGCTCAGTGACTTACTTGAGATCGCAGCGCTATCTGTGCTTGGGCGGTCGAACTAGGTTGGTTTTCCTGGCTCAGCCATGTGACGTCTATGCTCAATTTACCTAACATAACAACGTCTCTTTGGTTTAAGATTAATATACTTACAAATGTAAATTTATTATGTACGTTTGTTGACTTTAAAAATGACTCGATTGACCGCCAGTCACTTTTCCTTATTCAAAAAGAGCAGTGAGTGAATACCGTTAAATGTAGGCTTCAAACATTTTTATCGATAGAGAAAGCACTCTCAGGCACAAAATCAAAAGTAAAATGTAAGGAGGAACTTTCAGAAAATTAGGTTAGACAGACAGATGGTCTACCATTGTTGCTCAACTGCTTTGGAAAGTAAATCAGGAAGGTGAAAACAAAATTGAAAATGTGGATCACCTGTAAACTTGGGTAACCAGTATAAAATTGATTATTTGCGGTTTACAGATGACCTTGCTATATTAGCTCGAGACACAGTAACTGCCCAAGACAAATCTAACTCCCCAAGGAAACAGATCAAGTGTTTTACAGATTTCGTTCGAGAAACAGAATAATTATTCATGGCTATCTTACGTCTACCACTAAATGTATAAGGGCACTTTCAATACCGACTTTGCTGGTTAACAAACACACCCTAGATATTTTGTAAAAGAAACATTCGTACCGAAACATGCGACCTGTAGAGTTACAAAAGGCACTTGAAGTGTAATTTTGCACCGTTATTGAAATGCACTAAAGTTCTCTGTAGCGTGTGTGGCTGCTGTCGGCATATACTCGTAATTGATTTACATCTTTCTCTCCTGTGCACTGCAGCACGCGTTCAATCCTCAGAATCAATCAGGTTTACCTGGTACTGTGAAAGCATTACCACGTCATCAGTTAGTAATCAGCCCCCACCCCTACTGGGGGCCTTTTGTCTCCCCTTCTCTTTCAATCTAATTTGCTTTGCATCCGTGGGTTCATGTTCCATCTTCGACTTTACATTCTCTTTTTGTTTTAAATCGAACACTTAAAAAGGTCAGTATTTATTTTATTTATAGTATACCGTGCAAAGGGTTACAAATATTTGGCAATGAATCAAAACTATCCACACAACCTTAAAGTTACTGTAAGCAGTTTAAGAATTGTGTACTGTATTGTAAAAGGCTCGTCTTGTTTAACGAGGTGAAGTTAGGACTACAATGTCCTCTCACTCAACCTCGAACTTTACCTAGCGTCACTGTATAGTTACATTACAAATATTGCAAGTGGTGACTGCGGGGATCGAACCAGTGCCACCGGAGTGATGAGCTCCGAGTCGCGTGCGATACCAATCCGCCACGGATCCACTGAAGTATTGTTTATTTGTTGTAGTAATCAGTCATAGATATCCTCAGATTGCTTTTACATGCTATAAATTATTAAATTATCTCACCTTAGCTATCAAATAATTCTTGTTTAAAGAATATCTAGATTTCGGATTCGTAATCCATCCTCTGTTTTATGTCAGGAATCCAAGATTAGTCATCATATAAAAATTATTATCAAGTGGATTTGTTATTAGTTATTCCAGCTCCTTCATTATTTTCTGTTAAACCTGCAGATTCATAATGTTGACACATCACACGCACATTCATGACCATTGATAAACTGTTTTAAAATCACTGTTAAATTTCTATTCAAATACTTCAAAACTTCTATTAAAATACTTAAAAACTATAACCACTTTATTACCTAGTTAAAAACTTTAAACCCCCTTACACCCCTTTAAAAACTTATGTAATATACTAAAACCACTTTAAAACACATAAATTATCTACATCTTCAGTCAGTTAGCTAGCAACTAGTTTACCACAAGTGGCACTGGAAGGTGAGTCATTTGTTGTTGGATTTTTCTTTTTCTGACTTTGTTTTGCCCACTCATAGATTTCTGTTTAGTTTCAGTACGGTTTCATATAATTATGTGATTGGCTTGGAAGTCTAGTTGTTGGTTGAACACTTTATCTGGGTGGAATTTACAGTTTTATATAAATGAAACTGTTCAATCACATCTAAATTTTACTTTTGGGTGCAAACTTAATTATTTCTGAATCGTTTGATGTTAAGAGTGATTTTGGTTTTACTGGATTAGATGTTCTGCATACGTTAACAGGGTTATTTGGCGTTTGGTAGGCAAGTGCTCTTTAAAGCTCCTTCCAGTTTGTCCTATGTACGACCTCGGGTACAACCTCAGTTTGTTCTAGTTTACAAATTGAAGTGCGCCTCATGTCCAAAATACTACATAGGCCAAACTGAAAGGAGCTGGAAACACCATCGAAAAGGCTTTTCACATTACTACCCGAGAGTCATCAGCGTGACCGACATATTTGAAGTAAATGAAAATGAAATGAAAATGTCTTTATATCAGGCGAAAGTTATGACTAAGAGAATCTCTACCACTTAACCTGACAAATATTATACAAGTATATGAACACAAGTTAACTTAATATTAGCCTATAACTAAATTGAAAAAGTAGAAAATAACAAAGGTACGGTTTGCTCAATTACTTTCACAAAAAGTGAGAAAACTGTATTGTTTGTCAAATTATGTACAGTAAAATAATTATTGTAAATAATAATAAGCTTACAATAATCCGTCGTCATTCATACTCTTAGCAACATCGCCCGACCACAGATATTACCGATCACTAGTCACCACAGCCCGAATCAGGAGATCTTTGACCCCGGCCGCAAACCGAGCGCCTCTCAGAGACTCGTATCTGGTCAGGAGAGAATTCCACAGGCGGGCTGCATGGACACTGAAGGATTTATATATATAGCAGTGCGATGAGATGGTATAGCTAATAATGAACTAACACGTCTAGTGTTACGGGCACTAATGCGACATGAATGTAAATCGCTCAGACAAGTAAATAGGAGACTTAGTTGTTAAGATTGCAAAAATAAGTTTCAGGATGTGAAATTCGCGAAGATCCTTGAGCTTAAGAACTGAGAGTTGGCAAAAAACGGAGTGACATGATCGTATCACCTTAATTTAAACCTTATTCGCCTTATTTTCAGTCTATTCTACAGTATGGAATAGAATTTTGGGTATGGCAAGGAGCTAAATCTATATTTATTATTCAGAAAGATTTTTGAGAATTATGACTTTTGCACCTTTGAGATCTTCTTGCAAACCAATCTTTAGGAGAATAAAATTTTAACTGTTGCAGGCCTATATATTTTCAAAATTTAGAGTATGTAAAAAATAATTTTAATAACATTTTAGAAGATCAGTTTGAACATAATATATTACCAAAGACAATACATACACAATGATATGTATTGTCTTTGATAATACTCGATTCAAAAAAATTTGCAATATCCCACACATCGTTTAAAGATAATAGAGACAATTCCATCTTACATCGGTAAAAAATTCTATAACAAATTGCCATAGGAATTGAAATTTAGTATAACTGATAATACATTTAAAAGCAGCCTTACTAAATTTCTGTTAGAAAAACTATTATGATGTAACTCAATTACAAGATGATTTGTTTTCTCATAAATAAAATGTATCGTTCTGAAGTTTATTACCAAATTTTGAATATCTTAATTAATATTTTTATTTGTTCTAATAATAATTATTATTATTTTGTGTGTAATTTTTACAGTTAACTTTGTTACTTAAAACTTATGTATTATATTATCGTTTATAAACATAGACTCCAGTATAAAATTTGACAATGTCACCTGTGTTTTGGCATTTGCTAATTGTAAAACGTCTTTGACAATAAAGAATTTTTATTCCATTAAACATGAATCTAATGCAGTAGTTTTGAGCTAGTTGCAACTTGTTGGAAAGCTCATTCGTCATGTCGTTGATTTATTAGTGTTATATGATAACTATAATTCCAGCCTGGAACTTCATTACAGTTCAAACTTTCGATTAGTTGATATTCTTCAGTCATTGATTGGCTGAAACTGAGCTACTTGCTGTCTGCTACCCTATCGGTCGCAGGGCTGCCAACCGTCCATCGGACCAGGGATGCCAACTGTCAATGTCCTCATTGGCTGTGCGGTTGGCAGCCCTACCTCCAATGGGACAGCGGTCAGCAAGTAGCTCAGTTTCAGCCAATCAGTGACTGAAGATGGTACTCCACAGCGAGGCTGAAATATCTCAACCTAATTATGAAGTTTGGACGCGGTGTGAACCGGAAGAACTAGATCATAGTTGTGACACTGGCCGCGAAAGCCTAAGAGCTAAATTATAATTATGTTTGACGCGGTGTGAAACGGAAGAACTATATTATAGTTGTGAATAGTCAAGTACCCTATACTGTGTAAGCAGTAAGTATTACTGTGGACACTATTATGTGTTTATAAGTTTCATTGTTCGGCGTAGCTGTTACGACATCTGTTCCACCCAAGGCACACTAATGTTGTCTTGGTCAGTGAAAAACAATAACATGAACCTAACTGGTGAACTCAAAGAGACTTGTCCTCGGGCAGGTCTCTGTTCACGCCATAACACCGAGTGACAGTGTTATACAGGGTGTCCTCATATTGTGTTCAGACTCTCAGGTACAGTATATGAATGCTACCAGGTTGCGCTATTGGGCATTGCTACTCATTTGCCCCACGGAGCTGGTGGGCTGTGAGGATAAACTTGAGGTGAGAAAACCATACTTATTCCACCATAGAGGAACCCACACGCCTACAGCGTGATTTGAAGGCCTACACGCTAATGAGTGAGGTGAATTTCCTGCAATTTTTACTTGTGTTCGCTGATTGTAACTCAATTTCACTACCTGTTGTATGTTTGATAGGAATATATGAAGCTACTACATTTTAGATCAAATAATGTACGATTGAGATACATGATTGTAAACATGTCTATTCAATAAAATATTTATTCATCTTGGGCCTTCTATCTGGCTGCCTCATAATTGCCTGAGAAAAGAGTTTGTTTTGAAAATGTTTTATCCGTAAGGTTAAAAAATAACTTTGATACTTTTGTTAATGATAATTTTTCAAGGACGTCAGTTGTTCTAGGTTTTGTTCTGATCTGAATAATCCATTCTACTGTTGTAAATAGAACCACACTAAGGTTAACAAAAGTGCCAATCAATGTACCTTTTGTCGGTTTTATTTAGTTATACTACGTATCATTAAAGAAAACACATTTTAAAGTTCATAAAATCAGACTACTCGTCCCACCATTATTGTGAAAAATAATTTGTTTGCCGCCATTTTGAAACGACTTGACGGATTTCCATATTTTTTTGTATATTGATGAATAGTAAAACACCATATTTACTTCAGATTTTATCCAAATCAGACGAAACTTACTATTTTAGATTATTAAACCCCTTTTTTGGAGAAAAGTATCTCGTTAAAGAGGGGTTCCAGTTGTTCGATTTATTTGTTTGACAAACTCAGCGAAGATATATTTTACAAAGGAACATTTTCACAAAACTTGGTGAAAATCGGACAAAAATGCTACCTGTAGAGATGATACATATATACATATAAAGTTTTGAAAAATACTCAACACGTAATCTGGGGTCAGGATCAGTCCACATTTCATGGCAACCTGAATCCCATGCTGACGGCGAATATTCACCAAAGAAAATGAATAGTGAATGTGTTTAATAGAGGATTATGGTGTAGGGTGAGCATAACCGCCCGGCAAGGGAGACCCGGGTTCAAATCCCGGTTCGGTCCAAATATTTTGTCTTCAAATTTATTTAATAATTAATAGTGGATTAGAAAGGACTGACGCCTTATTATTTGAACACAGACACTATTATCTCGTATGGGAGATAAAGATACTTTGCGAAAAGCCTAGCACTTTCGGATGGTCAAATATTTCTCGTGATTATGTATTTATTTTAATCACAGAATAGGACAGTTTAGTTTAGGCCCTGTATAAGAAGGAAAAAGTGCAATGGTGGAATGACGGAGATACCATTGCGGCCAGGCCAGTTTTTGTGGTATCTTATCACGAATTTCCGTTTGAGATTATCTGCTTCAGTTTTTTTGAGCTTCTTTCAGCTCGAAACTTCCTAGGCCGTTCCGTTAGATGTTAGATTGAGGGGATCAAGTGGTCAGGGACTGGTTACCCTTATGCACGTCTGCCTCGTATGTTGGGCATATTGCGCTACCAACGGAATGAAAGGAAGTCTGGATTCAGGAGAGGAATGGGACTGGCCCCGGTTGACCAGACAATCATGAGAGGGTGCGAAAGGACAAGCCCACAGACAACCACTTAGGGGACTCTAACCCCAAGACATGGAGAGCCTTGCCAACACTCGGGGACCGTTTCCAAGATTATGGCAAGCCTCTCCGGAAGTCGCCTACCCTGCTGCCGCATCCCCTAAAATGATATCTGATCCAACTGGTGGGGAACGTGTTCAACATATGGACAACTACAAAGCTGCCCAGTATTTTGAACAACTCTTTTTTATGTACCCAAGTAATCTGAGCAGGTACTAACCATACAGATACTGAAAGGGGAAGGCCGTTCCGTTACACTGCAAGTAGTTTCCATTTGAAAGGTAGTTTTAGAAAGATCTACATGTTTAGTTAGCCATATCAACACTTACTATTGTAGCATTTTTAATTACAGTATTTTTAACTCTTTAAATGAACCAGAGGCCGATGCCGCAATCTTGGTGTGACTGATTGAATTTTCTTGGTTTTACATGTAAGGCGCAGTGACATAACTGTTCATACCAAGTTTCATTGAATCGCACCTGAAATAAATACATAAAGCATAAATACAGTGTTTGTAACGCAAACCCTGTTTAGGAAAACGTCTTCCTCCCAAAGAACTTTCCGTGTATATATTATCCCTTGTTACAGGAAGTTCTAGAGCTCTCGGTAGTGCTTGTGGATATATCGCTTCAGCTATGTTTTAACTCATCGTTTCTATTCCCCGTGTCCAATTACTTTTCTACAGAATACCCTTCATAAAATGACCAACCCTTCTTTAAACTTAGTGTAACATGTAATCCAACAGTTTAAAACCGAAGTAACGTTAAATTATTCAAATGAAATGTGTAAAGCCAATGTTAATCGGTAAGATAATGTGCTAGCGGAACAGTATGCCCCTCGGGCTATGGCTTAAGCTTGTGAAATGTTATCTATAGTCGGCGGAACTGAGGCCAAAGTTACAAGCGTCAACTTCTGAGTTCTAAGTTCCAGTTCGGTTCAAAACTCAAACTCCTACTCCAACTTTGCTATTAAATTACATTTCGGTTCATAATCGATTCTGGTTGCCAGCCGCAACTGTTTGAATCGAGTAGGATAATGAAATACCAGATTCAGTGGTTTGGGTGGTCCCAAACAACCTGATAGTTTTAAGTTTTTTAATGTCTACGCTAAATGCATTTTAATGTATTACTTAACCTAGGTTTTGTGGACATCACAAAACGCTTTTAGGGAAAGCGGTCCAAACCCTTGTGCCTGCGCCGGGAATCGAACCCGCAACCTTGCGCTCTGCAAGCCGCGACTCTACCCACTGAGCCACGGAGCAGGCATTGTATTGTATTGAATGCGTTCCCTTTTTATTTAGATTTATTGTAAACTACTCCATATGCCATTTAGTTTATTATTAAAAAAGCGTTTTAGTTTAAGTTAATGTTACAGCATTGCATGGTAGTCTTGAAATCACATTGAGTCCAATCGGTTGGGAAAAGATTAGAGCTACTCCTTTAAAATTGTGAGAACTTGTTTGTAGATTGCGTGAGAAGAATATTCTAGTTAAAAAACACGTGCTTGAAACACTTTTCTTCAAATTAACAATGAGTTCAACAAGTCACAAAAAGATGAGTCTTAGAATTATTAAACAAGGTTTAGTTAACCAAAACACGATGATTCAGATTCAGACTTATCGTCACCAAAATGTAAAGTTGAACAAAGCTTCACATTGTTGATTTTGCCAAACGTATTCCTCAATACTACACAACTCTAAATTGTTTATTTAGAAACCCTTATCCGACCCTTCAGGTGGCTACACACCTTCTTTTAAAAGTAAAAGAGTTTAAATCTAAAATTATTCTAAATTGTTGGCTTTAAATATGAAAAACGTACAAGACTGTTGTTAACCTCCCTCAAGCCAAAGTAATATTCTTTGAGGGAGATTCTTCAAAAATAAAAATACAGTAGTCATAACGACTTGCAATACAATAATTGATTTCTTAGGAAAATCACATATTTATCATTAACACAACAAAGCTTGCACTTTTTTACATCGGTACTATTCGTTGCTCAAATGTAGAAAATTAAATGCATAATACTTTGTTATTCCAATAACATTTTAACCTAAGTCAGTGGTTATCGTGGTAATTTGAAATTTACAATTACGCGTGTTTTTTTATTTTACCAAAGATAATGTCGTTGCAAGTAGATTGCGCATAGATGCTGAATGGCTGAGGCGGGAAGATCAACATAGTCGCAGCAGCCCAAGCATAGATAGCGCTGCGAGGAAATGTTTTAAAAGTGGCAAAAGAGCCACTGACTCGCGCAAGTTCGTTCGTTCTCGAAAATCGCACGATTTGGTCACAATAAATGCTGTGCTTGGGCTTCCGAACTATGTTGACTTAGCTGCCTCAACAATGTGGCATTTATGTGAAATCTATTTGCCATATTATTATCTTTGGTTCTACCGATATCTTGAAGAGGAGCCTGTAACTCGTGTTCACACACCATTTATATTATGGATTAAACTATTGTAAACCCTCGTTATCAGGCGACAATAAACAACAATTTATGGATTGTAAATGTACAAGAGTGTTGTATGTGGACACCTTTCCGCGGATGGAATATGTTTTCTATAAGAAATGAGGCATTTGCACTTACTGAAAGTGGAAACATCACGCAATTCTTAGGAAGGAACGGCGCTGGGTTGCCTTTTCAACAAATAGAGATATTACAGTGTTAATACATTTTATGGAGCAAATGGAAGTGTGTATTTTCGTCCAATCCTAAAAGCTCTCCAGTTCAACAGAAGAGTTTGTCGTGGTTTCGTTTATGTTTTGTACAATGGGTCTCAAAATGTACCAACTTTAAGAAGTGTCTGTTGTAAGTTACTTTTTAGTTTGTAACAAGACTACATCTCATCGTCCATCAAAACACTCATCACACTCACTCTCATTCCACATTCACCTTAAAATACCCTCTATGAGTAGGCCTTAAGCGTTGCCTCAAATTAAAAGTATCAAACAAGTTTATCAGATTCTTGGTGATAAATGTTTTATTGCAATGAAATATCAAGCCCATACTAAGCTAGAGACCAGTACGTGATTGATGCAAATTCACTAATTCCTTAAACTTACTGTTGACGGAACAGTCTTACTAGTCCTTGGAGATCTGGGTTTCCAAAACGTGAAGGACCGAGGTGATTCTGTGAAACCCGGATTCAGTTAGAAAATACAACGTTTTACTCGCTTTTTCAAACGATAAACGCTAAGTTTTGAAAGCACTCATAAATTGTATAAGACAACTTGAATGTTTATTGTTTTGTAAATTTCTCTACGGTGCTTCAGTTTTTAGTAATTACTACCAAAAAATAGCTGAAGAACTTGAGCAGAATTACTTCTTTTAACATATCATCACATAAATACCAAACGGCCTCACGAGCTAAACAGTGAGTTTGCCATTCGTGTAAAAAACGCAAAAAGAATGGTGGACAAATATTTTCTGATCCCTTATTTAAAGCTGCTGTAAAGTGTTTTGGAAATGCAGCTAAAAGCTAGGCCTAAAAATGCTACTATAGTTCCAAACTATTTGACGATCATGTTTTGTTCCAGCAGTCGGTATAAACGGCATTGACGACGCGGGGGGCTTTTGTTATCCATATAGAGCCAGCCTGCTACTGGTCGCATTCAGTCACTTGTGCATTAATGGGCCCATTAATGCATGGTGTTGATAATGGAAACAAACGCTATCGCGGCCCGCACCTACTAGGCTACTATTCAAACCAATGTTCACAGAATAATTCAACTCACTTGAAACATTGAATTTCGTACTGTGACCCAAATTTCTCTTTGCAATTATTTTTCCGATATATTATTGCGTTTGCCGTTTTGTACGTGAGTTTCAACTTAAAACGCTGATACCGTTAGAAGAAGCAAAACAAAAGTAGGTCCAGGGCTAGCCATTCTTTAATTTAAATATTTGTTCAAACAAACACTGGTGAGTGATTTACTGACCGAACAATTTTTGAAGCTAGCGCAGTAGTAAACTTTGTTTTCCTTCTCGAACTCGATAGTAACACCAACACATACTTAATTCGACCGATTTCAAATGTTAATCTACAATCTTCGTCCATTCCTACGTATATCTCGACAATCCACAGTCTTCCAGTAGACACCGACAGTCGAAGTTCCTCGATCAGATTTGGGTGTAAAACGACTCAATATACGGTGGTGATTAATCACTCTATAATCAAACAGACCGTCACTAGAAATAGAGAGAAGAATTGGAACGCGTCCAGAGCGATGCAGAAGCATCGGGCAAACTTTCAAAACTTGTGCCGCCGCGGCGCACCGTCACAGTTGAAACTGCGGGCACAAAGCGGAAGCGCACCGGTCAACACTCGACACAGACAACAACTCGGCATAACTACAGTTGAGGGACCAATCCATTAACTTAATTAACAGTTTCATACTGCATTAACTACACGGTGCACTCGTACACAACTCGTGATAATTACAAACTGCTCGGTTAAAACTTTCCAGAAATAAAATGTAGCGTCTAGGAGTAAAGGTTCGGTAGATAATTAGACAAGTAAAAAATACACTGTCGGGTAGAAGGAGGAGAATTATTGAATGAAACTTACGTAGCGAGCGTGAGTAGCGTGAGTAGGATACGAGCGTGACGAGGTGACGGAGTAACGCGACCCGGTGTCGGGGCCACACTGACTGACAGAGGCACAGGCAGGCGGCAGCGGCGAAAATCAATGTAGAGCAACGCGTTGCTATGGCGATGATAAACAGCGTGTAGCGCCGTGGTGCCAGCGCCTCCACCGATGCCGCGTGCGCTACCCACTAGCCATCAAACACCAGGCACCTTAGCCTTCTCCCTCATCCAACAAACCCTCGTCATCCAACACAACACTTACAACCACAGCCATACAACACAACTATTACACTAACAACCTCACATTCACAATCATCCAACACAACACTCACACCCACAAACATCCAACACAACACACCTGCCCCAACCATCCGACGCATCATTCCCTCAACTTATCACAATCCAAAACAACCACTAGAAAACTAATCATCATCCAACACAACACTGAACACACATTTACACTAACACTGAAACTATCCAACACGAGACTTTAGCTTGTCTAGCCTCACTCAATCATCATCCAACGCAATAGGCCCTACTCACTCAACAACACTTATCCTCATCCAACTCGACACGTACTCACAACACGTACAACCATCCAACGCATCACTACTTGTCCCACATCACCTTACCACAATCCTACACAACAACCACTGAAAAACTAATCATCATCCAACGCACAACATAGAAGTAAAATTATCCATCACGAGGCTTTAGCTTGTTTGGTTTCACCCAATCCATATCCAACACATTATTCACTCAACAAAACGGATTCTCGCCCAATTTAACACTCGCTTACACTGACGTAAAATATCCAACATGATAATTTAACCTCTCTCATCTCACCTCTCTCCATTCAACAATACTCACTCGCCAAAACATATCCACTTCTAACTAAACCCTTGCTCACATTAACTGCACCCATCCAACACACCTCCAACATATCTCACCTCACGCTATCGCAAACCAACATAATACTCACTCGCCAAAACCTATCCGCATCTAACTACACCCTTGCTCACAATAACTGCACCCATCCAACACACCTCCAACATATCTCACCTCACGATATCGCCAAACAACATAATACCTACTCGCCAAAACTTATCCACATCTAACTACACCCTTGCTACAACTGAACCCATCCAACATATTCACCTCACGATATCGCCAACCAACATAATACTACTCGCCAAAACTTATACGCATCTAACTACACCCTTGCTCACAATAACTGCACCCATCCAACACACCTCCAACATATCTCACCACGATATCGCCAACCAACATAATACCTACTGCCAAAACTTATCCGCATCTAACTACACCCTTGCTCACAATAACTGCACCCATCCAACACACCTCCAACATATATCACCTCACGACATCGCCAACTAACATAATACTCACTCGCCAAAACTTATACGCATCTAACTACACCCTTGCTCACAATAACTGCACCCATCCAACACACCTCCAACATATCTAACCTCACGATAGCGCCAACCAACATAATACTCACTCAAAAACCTATCCGCAACTAACTACACCCTTGCTCACAATAACTGCACCCATCCAACACACCTCCAACATATCTCACCTCACGATATCGCCAACCAACATAATACCTACTCGCCAAAACTTATCCGCATCTAACTACACCCTTGCTCACAATAACTGCACCCATCCAACACACCTCCAACATATCTCACCTCACGATATCGCCAACCAACATAATACTCACTCGCCAAAACCTATCCGCAACTAACTACAGCCTTGCTCACAATAACTGCACCCGTCCAACACACCTCCAACATATCTCTCCTCACGATATCGCCAACCAACATAATACCTACTCGCCAAAACTTATCCACATCTAACTACACCCTTGCTCACAATAACTGCACCCATCCAACATATCTCACCTCACGATATCGCCAACCAACATAATACCTACTCGCCAAAACTTATCCACATCTAACTACACCCTTGCTCACAATAACTGCACCCATCCAACACACCTCCAACATATCTCACCTCACGATAGCGCCAACCAACATAATACTCACTCGTCAAAACTTATACGCATCTAACTACAACCTTGCTCACAATAACTGCACCCATCCAACACACCTCCAACATATCTCACCTCACGATATCGCCAACCAACATAATACTCACTCGCCAAAATTTATACGCATCTATACACCCTTGCTCAATAACTGCACCTATCCAACACACCTCCAACATATCTCACCTCACGATAGCCTTCCAACATAATACTTACTCGCCAAAACCTATCCGCATCTAACTACACCCTTGCTCACAATAACTGCACCCATCCAAAAACACTCCAACATATCTCACCTCACGATATCGCCAACCAACATAATACTCACTCGCCAAACCATCCGTATCTAACTACACCCTTGCTCACAATAACTGCACCCATCAAACACACTTCCAACATATCTCACCTCACGATATCGCCAACCAACATAATAATCACTCGCCAAAACTTACCATTGACCTGCTTATTGAAGAAAGGATCAAGATTTGGGATGACAAGGAAACGGAAGAACGCCAGGAGAGCAAGAAAGCTAGAAGAGAGGAAACTTTAGAAGAAAAGTGGCACAGGGAAGAGAAAGGAAGAGAAACGTTCCTGCCGAACATGGAGGAGGCTTGAGCAGGACTTTGGGAAACAGAATTCTACATGACGCAGTTTCTGACAGGACACGGGAATTTCAAGGCAAACAAGAGAAGATTCAATCTAGTAGAGGAAGATGATGCGGATGCGGCGAATTAGAAACAGTAAAGCTTTCACGTGCTGATGACCGTCCCATAGTTCGAAGAGGAAAGAAGGAACTGAAGGAATCGTTGGAAAGGAAGAACTGGAATGGAGGAAGGGCAATTTCTGTCATCGATAAGGCGAGACTTTGAGATTCTCGACAAACAGGAGGTTAGGTAGGGAAGGGAAACATTCAGACTGTGACTCTGAAACGATTGAATGACAGATTGACAATTCAATCGGAGAAGACAAAATTACTCCTGGATCCCTAACGCAGGGGCGTTAGAGGAGGGGGACTTGGTTTTAGGGTAATGGACACAGAATGTCCATAAAGAGGAAAAGGGCCGGAGCGTGAGAAGACTTGAAGAGTTAGGATCGGGTGTTAAGTTTAGCCTGCGGCGAATAACCACGGCTTGACGGCAGGGTGGATGGTGGAACGCGGGGCTTCGGCCCAACCAAGTCACGATAGCGCCAACCAACATAATACTCACTCGCCAAACTTATACGCATCTCTAACTACACCCCTGCTCACAATAACGTAATTCTTATCCAACACACCTCCAACATATCTCACCTCACGATATCGCCAACCAACATAATACTCACTCGCCAAAACTTATACGCATCTAACTACACCCTTGCTCACAATAACTGCACCCATCCAACACACCTCCAACATATCTCACCTCACGATATCGCCAACCAACATAATACTCACTGCCAAAACCCATCCGTATCTAACTACACCCTTGCTCACACACTGCACCCATCAAACACACTTCCAACATATCTCACCTCACGATATCGCCAACCAACATACACCACGCCAAAACTTATCCACATCTAACTACACCCTTGCTCACAATAATGTACCCATCCAACACACCTCTCCAACATATTCACCATCGCTAACCAACATAATACTCCACTCGCCAAAACTTATACGCATCTAACTACACCTTGCTCACAATAACTGCAATTCCATCCAATACCTCCAACATATCTCACTCAATGATATCGCCTTCCAACATAATACTTACTCGCCAAACCTATCCGCATCTAACTACACCCTTGCTCAATAACTGCACCCATCCAAAACACCTCCAACATATCTCACCTCACGATATCGCCAAATCAACAATACTCACCACAAACCCATCCGTATCTAATTCACACCCTTGCTCACAATAACTGCACCCACACCTTCCAACATACTCACCACGATATCGCCAACCAACATAATAATCACTGCCAAAACTTATCCACATCTAACTACACCCTTGCTCACAATAACTGTACCTCGTCCAACACAATCTCCAACATATTCTCTCTCACGATATCGCCAACCAACATAATACCTACTGCCAAAACTTATCCACATCTAACTACACCCTTGCTCACAATAACTGCACCCATCCAACATATCTCACTCACGATATCGCCAACCAACATATAATACCTACTGCCAAACTTATCACATCTAACTACACCCTTGCTCACAACTGCACCCATCCAACACACCTCCAACATATCTCACCTCACGATATGCCAACCAACATAATACTACTCGTCAAACTTATACGCATCTAACTACAACCTGTTTCACATAACTGCACCCATCCAACACACACCTCCAACATATCTCACTCACGATATCGCCAACCAACATAATACTCACTCATGAAAATTTATACGCATCTATCTACACCCTTGCTCACAATAACTGCACCACCAACACACCTCCAACATATCTCTCACCACGATAGCGCCAACATACTCACTGCCAAAACTTATACGCATCTAACTACACCCTTGCTCACACAACTGCATTCTATCCAACACCTCCAACATATCTCACCTCACGATATCGCCAACCAACATAATACTCACTCGCCAAACTTATACGTGCATCTAACTACACCTCTTGCTCACAATAACTGCACCCATCCAACACACTCCAACATATCTCACCTCACGATATCGCCAACCAACATAATACTCACTCGCCAAAACCCATCCGTATCTAACTACACCCTTGCTCACAATAACTGCACCCATCAAACACACTTCCAACATATCTCACCTCACGATATCGCCAACCAACATAATAATCACTCGCCAAAACTTATCCACATCTAACTACACCCTTGCTCACAATAACTGTACCCATCCAACACACCTCCAACATATCTCACCTCACGCTATCGCCAACCAACATAATACTCACTCGCCAAAACTTATACGCATCTAACTACACCCTTGCTCACAATAACTGCACCCATCCAACACACCTCCAACATATCTCACCTCACGATATCGCCTCCAGTCGAGTAGGTGGACCACCTTCCAGAACACGCAGGGAGGAATGTCGAATATCGACGTAACTTTAGCCACGAGAGATGTGATGAGGGACTTAAGGAACTGGAAGTAGTAGAGGAGACGATGAGTGACCACAGACTCATAAAATTCGAGGTGAGAAATGCGGCTCGAGCTAGAACCAGTAGGAACGAAATGAAGGAAGGGTCTTGGAATCTCAGGAAGTAGATTGGCAGGAATTTGATAGGGTATTGGTACAGGAGGTAGGAGGGCGGATTGGATGGGAAGATAAGGAAGTCGAGGAATGCGCGAGAGAACTCAGGAACTCATAGGAAGAGTGATGGAGAGGACTGTACCAAAGACGAAAAGAGGACAGAAGAAGGTACCTGGTGGTCAGAGGATAGCCGAGCTTAGGAGAACGAAGAGAACACGCGAGAGGAGGTGGAACCGATCAAGAACGGAGGAGAATAGGAGAGCTTTGCCGGCCAGGACAGCGTACGTATGGGGAGATTAGAAAGAAAAAGAATCTCATGGCAGAAGCTGCTGGACGAAGATGGGCGAAACGACCCGTGGGGAAAGGCCTATAAGATTATCATGGAGAAAACGAAGAAGGAAACAACGCTGGTCACCATGCGAAATGAGGACGGAAGTTATACTACGACAGTAGAAGAGTCTCTGAGAAGAATATTGAAGGACCTTCCGGACGACCGCGCGAAGAGGATACAGTGGACCAAAGGGCCATTCGTAACCTTATGGAAGAACCTTTGAAGGCCTGGACGAACCAGAGTTCACGGAAGGAGAGCTGGACGCTGCAGTTAGGAACTGAAGAACAGGAAAGCACCAGGACACGACGGAGTCAAGAATGAGATCGTGAAGAGGATGTATGGAAGAATTAGAGAGCACCTGCTCACTCTGTACAACAAAATGTTAAGGGAAGGAACATTTCCG
>CM032064.1:304105-379840 GCA_018831715.1 Matsumurasca onukii | reverse complement strand
AGGATAACGCACTGCCTGTGAGGCGTGGTTAGCCTTAGAGGCACTCCAGTACTTGAACACACATCGTACTTGACTGATTCAGCTACAGTGACTTTTCCTCTTCCTAAATCCAGTATAGGCTACCTCTAAGGACCACTGATCCCTTTCAGATCAATAAAACCACTAAATCACTATTTTGAGATGCCGACCACTCTTAGGGGTATTTCAACGCAAATATGTGGTGAAGGATGAGTGTTTGTAATGAGTTATGAGGCGTAGTCTTGTTAAACTTAAGTTTCACCTTCCTTAGAATGGTCATTAATAATTGCCCAATGACCAACGGAAATACAAGGACCAACGGCTTAACGTTACTTCCGAACCACGCAGGTGATGGTCTGATATGTCTAAACGATGGTGGGAGTTGATGCGGGTATCATCAGATGATCACTGAGACTATCTAGGCCACTTTAGACCAATATCATCCTCAAAACCTTACTCCTTGAAGGTGGATTGACCAACGAGTCCCAGTCAGTGGAAGAGGCGACGGGAAAAACGGCAGAGCGACTAGAAGCTCTTACGAATTAAGACTTCCAGTTAAGAACGAGGAATGGAACGTTATGTATTGGGAGAGGGAAGTATATTAAAGGGGAGTGTTCGTTTGTATAGTTATAAGTTTTAAAATAAAACTAAATTTGTATGACTGACTCGTTATTTAATAGCCTGACATCTTATCTTAATTTAAGTTAGAAGAGAAGCTAGTCTTCTTGTTAAAACACTCATCACAAATAAAGTATCATCTGTCTGCTCATTATCTTGTAATCACCCGTTTCTTCAACTGTCTCTCATTAAAGCACAACCACTACTCGCCATCTTGTCTTCCCCCTTTTGCGTTACCTTGCAGACTTTTACGTCTCAATATATTGTCAAAGATTTGCATATAAATACGAAGAATACCTTATAACTAGATCAAGACAGGAAAATAGACCTTAAATACGCTATAACGAGATAAGATAAGGGATAAGAGATAGGAATATCAGTCTGATCCGTTACTGTTATGGGACTTAACTGTTTTGTAAAATATGTGACTTTTCAGAGAATGCATACTTAAACCAGAGTAAATTAAATATAATATCATAAGTTTATCGATTGTACGTATTAAAACGTTCACGTAAAAGGAAAATATAATTGTACCAGCAAACTGTTTATTACTACAACTTTATTTTTGTTTGCACATCTTAAAACTATTCGTCCCGATTCGTCCACTTACGTTTTTTATTTAGTGCTAAGAGACCCTATGTCGATTGTCAACATTATGAACGCAGCTAAGATAAAGAAAAGGCTTCTAAAGTACACACGTATCCACAAACCACTACTAATACGGAGGATGGTAAAGTTTCCAGGTCAAACTGAAATAGCCACAGACAGTTGTAACGGTTAGTGGTTAGCAAATCCAACCACACAATCTCTGTCAACATAAGCAAATAACAAACTAACCTGATTAGTGGTTAAGCTGCTGCAAATGCCACCTCCAGAGCGTGAAATAACCAGGCGGTGGATTTACCCTTTTCGACCTTGAGAGACTAAATTACAACTGGGAGGAACCCTAACCTAACCCACCATAGTAAGGTGTTAAGACTGTAACCTACCCTAACCTAACCTATTCTAACCTAAACTACCCTGACCGAGTGCCGAATAAAGGGTGCGAAATGCGGTGGACTCCCCATTTAGACCTTGACCAATAAAATTTACAACGAATAAAATTTACTAACCTAACCTAAGATGGTACAAGTTCCACCTAACCTGCGGCTGATTCCTGCTTTTAGAACTTGACAAATCAAAATATTATAACTGAGTGAACGTTCTTACTTTGATAGTTGAAAGGTTGTACGTAACGACACTTCCAGGTAAAATAATCTTTACTTAGAAATTATTTCAACTGCATCAAATAATAAAGAAAGAATTTTGAAATCATATACACCAATATTTGAAATTTTAATACGTATAGTTTTGATCAGCAAAGCTGTCATCTTCAGATTTGGTAAAATATTATGTTATGATTTGTTTGATTTTTAATTTTTTCTTTACTATTCGTAATCCGATATTAGAGTTTTCTATTTCAACATCAACACGTGATGTTCATTATTTCTACCTGCGAAAACTTACAACATTCTCAATCAATGAGTTTGAAACTTTAAGGACTGGACGTTTATTAAAACTAAGACCTCCTGAGTTAATTCTTGGTAAATTAACAATTGGCAAAATATGTTGATTTTGTTTTGTAGTTTTTTCATTGCAATGACAATTTGAATATAAAATAATCAAAACTAATAAAATTGACAAACAATATCAATCAGGTTTTCCAAGGAGCAATCACATAGTTGATTACCAATTATTTGTCGAAGTGTTTTTAAATTAAATTATTAATTATAAACATTCTCCATTATTTCACAAAAACGACTTTGTCTGAATTGATTATTTTTAAATAATTGATTGTTACTCATTTAAGGCGTCAATTGAGTGCTTATAACGCATGGTAGCTGAGTTGGTTTTAGCGTAAGTAGCCTTAGACATGGGACGCGCGATGACTATGGTTTACATTTATAAACAAGAAAAATACTTAAAAGTATTTGTTTAATTTCCGCAAATTTGATTCACCCCACAAGCTTGTGCAAATTGTACTACAACAGCCATCGTAACTTAGTCCAACAAACCGTAATGGTAAAACTTAGCCGACACGTAGCCACAAGCGCTACTGTGAATCTTAGCGAATTTCTTAATAAAACAGAACACAATCTTTTATACACTATTTGTAATTTTACAATTTATTTTTTTAAGAATTGCCTTATGTATTAACTCTATGTAATGTATAGTAACAAACAACAACAGCTGTGAACAGCTGTATTTTTTTGACATAAGAAAGTTTCTATATCCTAGGAAAACTATGATAAGTAAATTTATTTAACTAGTTTAGAAAATTATCATAACTCATTTCTGCCCAGTTCTCTGAATGACAAAGTGGAGAAATTCCAACTAAATAATTAAAATGAAATTGCTTGATAAAGGTAAGTTCTGAAGAAATCATAGTTGTTTTGATCGATTGAAAAGTAAAACTTTACCGTATAGGGTTAGCTTTGTATTTATTTAAAGTAAAACTAAAGATTTAACTTATATTATTATTATAATTTTAGGACCGTTTGTCGTATATGGACTTTGTCGCTTGACAGTCGTTGCAAATTTGTTTCCAAACTTGTTGATTTATCGGCAATTTAAAAAAATATACATAGGTATTAGTGTTGCCACATGACTCAAGACGTGATGGGAAGCAAAACTGCAAACCGCACCTTCTACGACGTTTCCGAGAGAAATGAGTAGCTATATACTAATACGTGTTTGGTACAACGGAGAGTGGCTTTCGTATACTTCACTGATGGTAAAGCTCATTAAACCACTCGACTGAATTATTTTTTTTAATGAGGTTTACATAGGTATCTATACCAATCAGGACCAAAATATAAGGGTTGTGCAGTTATTAAAGCAAAGCTTTGCCAACCTTATTATCAGGTTAATGTAAGAATAAAATGAAATTGACAAAATCTCCATTTATAATTTTGTCCACGAACTATTCAGAGCGTCTTTAACAAATTAGACATATCTTACAGGAACGAGAGGAACGGGTTTGAATGGCTCTCAGTAATCAATGAGTTTTTGATATCTGACTTGAAAGCGCTTTGAGACGAGCTCAAGTTGATATGACGTCATTTACTGAGTTGAGCAGCTCATTCCTAGCTGAATATTCAATATTCTGCTGAGTAATTGAGAGCTACGCTGCTTTCCGGTGAAATCAGACGTGAATATTGCGCCTACATTGCTTGAAAAGAGAGCTTACGTGTATAAATGAGGTGTTTTTAATAAACTACCGGAGACAATGTGGTTTCTTAACACTGGAGAAAACATACTCTCTACGGTTGATTACACCGTCGAACTCGTTTAATCATGTTGTTGATATAAAATACCTAAGGTTTTACATAAAACACTTTGTCCTTTTGTTTACCCCAACCGGCGAAAACACCTGTTCTTACAATTTGTAATTTAGTTTTAGTATTTTATTTATAAACAGCTCACACCTTTTTACAATAAGTATATATATTGATTGCTTAAACAAATAAAACACTTAACGTAGGACATATAAATTACAACAAATTGAATACTAATTTTAAAATTCAAAGTAGAATATATGAACAATAGTAGTATATAACAAATAATCATTTGGTCTTTAGTGATAGTATACGCAAACCAATTAAAAGTTAACAATCTAAGAGCCGTGTTAGTATTAACTGAGTTAGTTTACAATAAATGTAAACTTTTGTAAATGTATGAGTCAACAGATTTTTAACATAGCCGATGCTTAGCCACAAGTGCTACCGTGATCCTAGCGAATGTCTTGTGGTAGGGGCCAATTCACCCCAAATGATGTAACTAACAAGTGTACAACAAATACGCTATATCTGTATGGGGTACTGGTGCTTTTTGTGTCTTCTTTGGTTTTATAATTTCAGATTAAGTTTTTGAACGTTGTTTTCCCGAACACACCTCTATTTACATTTAAAAAACGTATGTACGAGGGCGTACCCAAAAGTATCGGGAATCGGTCGATAGCGAGTTGGGAGCGCATAGTTCACATTTTGGCCGATAGCTGAAAGCCCAACTCTTCCTGAGTTCAGTGCACCTCGGTGTGGCCAGTATGAGAGGCTGTCAAGAGGAGTTGTGTGCGTTTTAAAAAATAGTTTTTGTTCTGCCTGTTTTGTCTTGATGGTTTAATTTAATAGTCAATGTTCAGCAGTGAGGTTTTGCTTTTTCTCGGTAAGATCGCGTCAGAAACGGTTGCAATTATCAAAAAAAGCTTACAAAGACGATGTTTTGAGCAAAACCAGAGTGTAACGAGTATTTTTCTCAGATTCAAGATGGCGCCATGTCGATTGAAGACAAGCCTCCTGGACGACCTTCAAATTCTCGGACTGGTGAAATTGTTCAGAAAACCGTCAATATTGCAAGAAGACCGTCGGAGGACCATTGAGATTCTTTGCTGTCTGGAGTGTGTTAAAATTCAATTTAGCTAATTTCAACACACTCCAGACCTAAATTTTGCGATATGGAGATTGGTTCTTTCATCAGTAATATGCTTGCCCACGTAGCCATCTCAGTGCGCTAGATTTTAATAATAGCATGACCACCCTTCCCCAATGACCCATACTCGCCAAATCTTGTCCCACGCGACTTTAGGACTTTAGGTCGCAACTGAAGGTATACATGTAAATTAGTTAAAAAATAATAAAATATGGTTTTATAACGAAATTCCTGTTATTCTTGGGTACCCCTCGTAAATAAAGGTGTGGTCCAGGAAAAATAAAATGTCTTCGTTATTTATTGCATCACAACGAGTTTAGTGTTTTAATAAGGACACCACGTATTGTTTTTTCTTCTGTATTTACTAGAAAGCTTAATGTGTTTGAGGGATTGCTTAAACAGTTGAATATGGCCACCATTTTGAAACTAGAAGTGAAAATATTCAAAGTTATTCTTAAATATCGGTATTTATTATGTTACCAACTTATTCGACATTGAAGATACAAATATTTTAGTGAACAACACAGACAAACAAAAGCTAAGCCAGATAGGACTATGTGTTATTGGACATTTTTTGTTTATTTTGACTTGACAAATAACCTGCTGATGTTTGATCCCGTAATTACTAGATACCCTGTATAACTAAGCTAGTAGTGAATAGAAGACTTTCTATCAATTAGCTGAGTCACTTACTTGACTTAAAATTATACATTCTGCCGTTGCGCTTTGAACGGACGAATTTGAAAACATTGTTCAACACAGATATCTGACGATACAAAGGTCATCAAATACAAAGGTTCGAAGACACATTGATGAATTCAACAACTCTTCAAGTACAAAACTACAGAAGAAACTTTACTATATAGTTTTCACTTTAAATGTAATGTCTAACGTTTGTTCTTTGTTGAGTTCTTAAATACAAATATTGCCATGGAGTTGTTGTCCCAAACTTAAAACTCAAATAAAACCTTCAACTTATAACATTAGTTCTCTGTTAATTACACAGCACTTTGAACACAATCATTTTTTTCTGATGCCTTTCAACGTTTTCATTTGATTTATATATAATTATTTTATTTATTATTTTTACCTAAAAAAGAATGACACTTATGGTTTGCCCCAAAGAGGACACAAAGCTAACCATCACTGTTGAATAATATATAGCTTATACTTTTAAGACCAAAAGGCGCTAGACGATTTTAACTGAGCAATTATGAGTAACCATTGATTAGGTTAATAAGTCATTTGACACAGTATTTAAATTCTGTTTGTAATATTTCCAGCGTGTTGATTTAAAGTCACATGTTTCGGATAAACATTCAGATTTAGTACTTATTTGAAGGCAGAAATAGTTGGGCCGGATGGTGTAGTGGTTTAGCATAACCACCCGGTAAGGGAGACCCGGGTTCAAATCCCGGTTTGGTCCAAATATTGTCTTCAAATTTATTTAGTACTAGCTGACTCGACAGACTTCGTCCTGTCAAAACAATGTGGCTGTTTGTTTTTACTGTACATATGTTTTATAAAATAGGGATATCAGCTGGCAACGAATATCAATAAAGCTCAAATTGTTTACGTTTTAGTTAGAACACGTTTGTATGGGAAAAAGAAAATGGGTGTTTTAAGGTTCCCGGCAATTATTCGAATTTTCGCCGTAAAACCATCCTTGAACCCCAACGAACATTTTAAAAAGATTTGGCCAAATTGGTCCAGGCGTCGTTGAGTTATGCGCTTAGAATCACATTTTGCGATTTATTTTTATATAATAGAAGATTAATTAGCTATTTAGCGTTTTTACACATTGCTCTATAATAAGTCATTTGACACAGTATTTAAATTTGTTTGTAATATTTCCAGCTTTTTGATTTAAAGTCACTATTTGATAGTCACATGTTTCGATAAACATTCAGATTTAGTACTTATTTGAAGGCAGAAATAGTTGGGCCGGATGGTGTAGTGGTTTAGCATAGCCGCCCGGCAAGCGGGAGACCCGGGTTCATACCGGTTCGGTCCAAATATTTTGTCTTCAAATTTATTTAGTATTAATTAGCTATTTAGTTTTACACATTAAGATCTATAACCATTGATTAGGTTTTGATTAGGTATTTACTTACTTTTAGACAGCGTAAAATGCACATTAATGAAATGGGAGTTTCTTTAATTTGTTTTTGATATCCCAAAAGGTTTCTCAGAAAGCCGTTTAATGTAAATGAACAATGTTTCAAACCAAAACGTAACTCAGCACTTAAGGCGTTGTTTTGAATGTCATATTAAACACGGTTTAGATTGTGAACTGTTACTAATGGGTTTATTCAAATACAGTTTGTCTGGAAACAGTTTTTCTCGACAAACATAATGTCACAAACATTGGCCTTGACTTACGGTTTCAAATATCTGAATGGAATCATTTGTACACCTCCTGAGGTTAAATCGTTAACAATCCATTTTCTGCCTTTATGATGCAAACTATCTGACAAAGCAATCTGTTCAGCTGAATTCTGTTAGGTACAGGTTCGTCTCATACACAAATATACAATAAATTGTCCAATTTTAAGGAGCCTTAAATAGACAATTTTAAGACCGACAAAATCGATTTCTTCGCAAATGTTGCAAAACCAGATGTATGGTTGATCTGATGATAAGTGGGTTTTCAACGAATAAACCATCGTTGTATGACACATGGTAAATGATGCAGTTTAAGTTTTAAATTAAATCTTTAAATCTGTCTAAGGTCACGTTTTTTCCTTCTGCTGTTTTTACTTTATGTGTATCAACATTGATACACATTTTTACGAAACCACGCATGCCGTATAGCTTCAAATAGAACAACTCTATAAATTTCCTGTAAAAGTTTTGTTTTGACTTTAAAACAAGTTAAGCAAATACCCAAATCTCTGCTGTTTTTTGTGCTTAGCTCAAAGCTAGCTAGCTGTTTTGTGCTTAGTTATTCGGGGTGGATTTTGACGAAATAGACCTTTATATCAATAATTTCAATAATGTATATTGTTTATCAAGCATGTAATTATTTTTTGAATAAGGTGTATACCGTTTATAAATAAATAAATAAATAAAATAAATAATAAATAAATAAAAGGCTACATATGGTTTTTATACAGTAGCCAATGTTGAATACACAAGAAAAAGGAAGCCTTCTGATCAGTAAATAAGTTTCCTTTGAATAAATCTTAGCAGAAATGGTTTGCTATTGAGTTGAGGAATTTCATTATCGTTTTGTAAATAAGTATTTGCTTACTGTATTCAATAACTGTATATAACACAACAGATTATTTAGAACAAAATACTTTTATACATCATTGTATATAAGTTGTTCTCCGGAAGTGGCAGGAAAAGTCCGTTCTTTCCTTTTACTAAATTGCTCTCCGTCACTATTATGAACTTTCAAACTAAAACATAACTAACATATATTTGGGTGGCCAATTTTATAATTTGTAGCTGCGTACAAAATATTTCAAAACTAAACACTCTATGGGCAACATTCCAATCATATTTATGAAGCCTACACGACAAGGCACCAAAAAAGGCTATACAAGGCACCACTATAAAACACCAAACTCGTTCAAATACTACATAGTTTTCCTGAAAACCGCCATAGTCGTGTTAGCTCTAAACTCAGGTTGCGCTGTTGTAGTATATTTTATATTAATCTAAAACTTAGATTACTTTTACATTTTTTGCATTGGCAATGAGGGATTACAAAACTCGCTTGTGTGTTATACAACTTTATTTTCAAAATTGCCACTTCTTTATGGTTCTTGTCCTTATGTCTCCAGACTGACATTGCGTTACACAACAAAGTGGTCAAGTAGATCAGATTGAGTTGAGCGATTGAATGTAAGTTAAGTTATAAAGTTGACCAGCCTGCCAGCAATAACGTGAGATGAAGGAACCATCAAGTGCTTATATTGGCAGCCCTGCGTCGTTAATATCCCTTCTCTGCTCCCCACAAGTCTTTTCCAGTAGTGTTTCCTTACGTACACCATTAAGTTAACCCTTGTTGCTAGCCTATAAATGATTGTGCGTGTGAAACCCGGTAGGCAAAGTAAAGTGGATTGTTAAATGTGATTGATATTTTACGGCGAAGTCAAATCGCATAAAAGCACCGTGTTTGAAACCTAATTTCTTGTTAGCCATTTTAATTTCTTTGCTAGAAAAGCATTACTATCATCATTCTAAAGCAATTTGGCCCTTCATTGGCTGGTATAAACAGGTATTTTAAATTATTTACTACAGTTGGTCAATCTGATAAACGTCTGTGATTATCTACTGCTGCTCCACATCCAGCCAGTCAGTTGATGTGGGAAAACCGTCACCGGCCGAGGACTTGTTTGGTTATTTTAATTCTTAACGATTTTGTACGTTGTATTGTTTTTCGTTTGTTTTAAAAACAAATAATTGCAATGTAACGTCGCGCTAAGCCTAGTTGCGGTAGGAGATGGTAATTTCGCTGCCACCACCCATAATTGACATATGGGAAAAGAAATTATTAACGCAAGATAGACAAAATGAATATATGTATTGATTAAACACACAATTAAACTTTTACAATGCTTATATCCGCTAATCTAAAATTATATGAAAATCCGTATCAAAAGGACTACATGATTCTATCAATGCCCGCCATCTTCTCATGACTTCTCCTCTCTCCCCACTCCCTTCTCTAGGAGCTACAGTCACCGCGGGGCATAGAGTAATACTATGACTTTACTTTATATGAGTACTATAACAAAATATGATATATGTATGAAAGTAATATATGATTATAATATCTACTAATTATCAACGAAATAGTCGGGGCGCTACATCACCCTCCTCTTTGGAAAAGATGTGTCATAGGGACAAAGATACATCTTTAGAACATGAAATTTAAACATAGTTAACATTACAAACAAAACATTGATACATATTACACGATCTAAAATGATAAATAGTGTTTTATCATTAATAAAATCATAAATCAATTTTACATATAGGCGAAATACATGATAATTTATTACTAGTCACTTGAGCGTTCAAACCACTGAAACTTAGAGCACTATGAGGTCCCAGGCACTATACTTTGCGGATCTGGAGTGGCAAACTTCACAAAGGAGGTCTCCTGGATAATCTCTGCCAAAGGAGTACCTTCCTCCACTCGGATGGTGCGAGATGGGCCTGTACGCTCTGTGGTTGGCTCTCGACAATACATCATCATTCTCCTACGACAAAATACAACTCCGAACAGTATACAGTTTATAAGAACAACTAATACTAACAAAATAACATAAAAATCACTGGAAACATAATTAAGTACAGTGCTGTCATCAGCCTTATATTGATCTTTTATAAGATTATCTAACTCAAAGTTTACATGATCATCTTTAAGATTCTCTTTTATCTGCCTTAGTGTTTGAAATATCTCAGTTTTGTTTTTTCTTATAATATCTCGTTCATGTGGTAGTAACAAATTTAACCTTGGAATATGCAATTGACTCATATTGAACTTATATTTAACATTTCCTTGAATCCTGGAAAAGATTCTAGTTTCTTTACCAAATACATCACATTTAGAAACTTGTTTAATAATTCCTGATTTGTTAAGAGTTAATTCTAAATAATTTAATTTTGGCATGGTTTCAATACTTGTGTCAAGATCATTCAAACAGTTCATTACAATTTTATATGGCTCCTTTAGACTATAAATCCAATCATTACCATTCTGAATCCAAAATGGAGATGTTACATTTTCTGTTAAAATTCTTGCACATTTATTTGGTACATATTCAGAAGAAATAAACAACGAAAACGGGCAATCACCCACAGTGTGGTGAAATACTACAATAGAGTTTGGACATAAATAAAAATGATTATTTTTACATTCATTCAAAGTTAAGCTATTAATTGAAGCAAAATATTGTCTATCTTTAGATACCAATAAATAATCAGATTCAATTTTCCATTTTAACCAATGTTGTAAGGTTTCCACATACAAAGGTATTACTTCAATTTTGTAGGTATCAAACTGTCTATCAGATGATCCTAGTGGTACAATTACAATTAATCTAATTCCATCTTTTGTTGCTATGGCTTGTACATTACATAGGGAATAGTATAGAAAAATATCTTCAATGTTAGCAGGTATTATTAATTTTAAATGAGTTGGTAACATTTTCTCTACATTGCAAAGGGTGTTCACAAATTCATGAGGGGGTAGTAATTTACTACTTATTCTACCAGAATTGATTAATTCTAATGCTTGTCTAAATTCAACGATTCTTAATTTAGCTTCATCTGTTGCTTGTCCTAGATGGTGTAGCATTGCAGTAAACTGAAGATGTTTAGTTAAAGATCGGTGTAGCATGATGTTTTCTTCGTTGTATCCGGTTAAAGCGATTGATAAATGTCCGTTTGCTTGACTCAGCTTATCCATGATTTCCTTTATAGCTTTGGTGTTAGTAACCATTTTTGAATTCATATTTTTCATAACTGTTAATTGGCTTTCTCTGGAGTGAATTAAATTTCCATCAATTGCTTTTAATTCTTCAACTTTACTGTTTACATGTTCCAAATCCTCGGATGTTGGTGTTCCGAATAACCACTTGAGAACGAAACCTCCTGCATTGATTAAACCTCGTCTAGTTCTTTTGCTTGGTAGCAAAGTCAATACATCTGTTATATCAGCTTCGTATTGTCAATGCTTGATTTGATTCGTTGATATTCATATTCAAAGTTTTCATTCCAAATATTAACACTTGAGTTAGCTTGTAAGATGATATCTGCACACATGGTTTTCAAAAGATTAAGTTCTTTCTTAACTTCCAGCATATCGAAATCTAACACAACTTTCCATTCGTTTTGGGATACTATGGTATCTTTAAGTCTTTTAAAAACAATTCCTTGGCTCATTTCAAATACATGCAGTTCCAATGTGCATGAAATATCCTAAAGACAAAGTTACGTTTATATTAGACTAAAACATGATAGTATATAACACTGATTATACATCTACATTACACATAATATTTTCTTACTCTAATTATAACATATTATGATCATCGTATTATTATCAATCGTAAGTGAACGATTTGTTACCTTGCTTCCATTTCTTGTCTGAATGCTATTTACATATTACAACTTTCACATTTATGTCAGATTACCTTTAAATTAGATAAAAGCTTAGAAGAGTTTTTCTTTTGTAGCTTAATCGCTATTTACCTCCTAAGTTATAGTTTTTCTCAGTCACAATTTTTGATTTGGCCGCCTTTTATTAATTGATCTTACACACAACTTCCATACTCATTCATTCTACATTCGCTCACATTCACACATCAGTCTTACCCATTCATACATTACATTTGCTACTGAGCACTAAACTTTCCTTACGGGTTTTCTCAAGATTGTTTCTTTAGCTTATACATATTCAAAGACAATTTAATGACATATATTTTCTTATACATAATCTTTAAACCTAGTTGGTTTTCTTCTGTTTCTTGGAAATCTTCCTGTTCCTTCAACACGTTTTTCGTTTTCTTCTTCATCATCTGAAGTTTCTTGATGGGCTTCTTTTGAGCTTCCATCTTCCTTTTGAGAATGAATTCGGCTCGGACCAGCTAGCTCTTCTGCTCTGACTGCTTCCGGCTGATTCTTTTCTGACGTGACTTCGTCTGGCATAGCTTCATTTTCTTCGCTATTCCTTTCTTCATTTTTTTCATCATTCAGCTCTTCTTGGCTTTCATCTTCGCTTTGTTCGCTCATTTCCAACTCTAAAGCTGGTTTTATCCTATTCACGTGGACCTTGACGTCCTTTCCCCTTATTCTCAGTATGACATTGAGTTTGGAGACAACATCTATTATCCTGTATGGACCTTTCCACAATCTGGCAAGCTTCTTTACTCTGCCTTTCTTTATTTGTGGTACGTAGAGATACACTTTATCTCCTTTCTGATACTCCGTTTCTTTTGCATTTTTGTCATACTGTCTCTTCTGAGAATTTTGAGCTTTCCCTTGATTTTCCAAGGCTAAGCCTTTTATTTCATTGAGACGGTTCCTAAGATCTTCTACATAGTCTGAGAAAATCTCGGTGTCTTCTGTTATCTTTAAATCCGATTCTAGTGGAGTTCTCATTTTCTTCCGTATACCATCTCGTACGGTGTAAAACCTGTGGTTTCGTGCATTTGACTGTTATAAGCCATATTTACCATGGGTAGTAATTCATCCCAATCTGATTGATTCTTATTGACATAGTGACTGAGCATTTTCGGTATTGTACGATGAACTCTTTCTGTTCGTCCATTGCTCATTGGATGATAAGCAGTTGTTTGAAGCTTTTTGATTCTGAGCAGTTTGCACACTTGCTTAAGCAATTCTGAAGTGAAATTTGCGCCTTGATCAGTTATTAATTCTTCAGGAATACCTATTTTTGTGAAAATTCTTTGCACTAACGCTTGAGCTATGGTTTCGGATGTTTGATCAGGTAAAGCTACAAATTCAGCATATCTTGTGAAATGATCTATTACTGTGAGAATATATTTATTGTGTGATCTGGTGAGTGGTAATGGTCCTACTATGTCTGCTGCAATTCTAAATCCAAATTCTGTAGATTCCTTAAAATTTCCTAAAGGTGCTTTGGTTTTTCCATAGTCATTTCTTTTGCTGCATGCGTCACACGATCTGATGAAACGAGTAACGTCTACTTTCAATTTTGGCCAATAAAATTTTTCTAGTATTCTTATCATGGTTTTCTTAATTCCTGCATGACCAGCTGTTGGCAGATCATGGTGTAGGCGAATTACTTTTTCACGTAGACTTCTTGGAATTAAAATTAGTTGACGATCTTCTTTCTTGATGTAAATAACTCCTTGAGGGCTTGTTTTGAAGTGTTCGTGTCTCTTGAGTCTTTGACATTCAGAATCTTTCTTTTGTTGTTCTTTGATGCTATCAATATCCATAATGGGCAGTTTTTCACATGTATTTTTGCATACTATGCGACTAAGGCAATCAGCGTTTTGGTTCTTTATTCCTGGCTTGTGGAATACTTGATAATCATACTCTGCTAGTTTGAGAGACCATCTGGTTAGTCTGCTAGAAGGATCTTTAAGTGATAGTAACCACTTGATGGCACTGTGGTCTGTGTATAATGAGAAGGATCGACCGTAGAGGTAGCATCTAAAGTACTTGACGCTCCATAAAACCGCTAAAAGTTCCCTCTCGGTTACTGTATAATTTCTTTCTGCAGAATTTAGTTGTCTTGATGCGTAAGCAATCACGTGTTCAACTCCATTGATTTCTTGCCCAAGTACAGCACCTAAAGCGATTCCGCTGGCGTCTGTACTCAATGTGAACTTTTTAGAAAAATCTGGGTAAATCAGTAATGGTTCTGTAATTAGTATAGTTTTTAACTTTTGAAAAGCAAGATCGCATTCTGTGGTCCAATTGAATTCTTCGTTCTTCTTGGTTAGTTTGGTTAAAGGTTTTGCAATTTCAGCAAAGTTTGGTACGTGTCTTCTGTAGTAGCTGCATAGTCCAATAAAGCTACGAATTTCTTTTTCGTTCTTTGGTAGAGGATAATTTTTCACTGTTTCAATTTTCTTGGGACAGGGTTTGATTCCTTCCCTGGAGATTACATGTCCTAAGAAGTTGATTTGAGATTGAGCAATTTGACACTTTTTTAACTGTACACTGAGGTTGACGTTTTTGAACCTGTCTAGAACTTTTGAGATGTCTTTACAATGCTGATCTATGTTAGGGCTGAAAATAAGGATATCGTCCATGTATGGTAAACATGCATCTTTTAATCCTGAGAGAGTTGTGTCTACAAGACGTTGGAATACTGCTGGTGAATTTATAAGACCCATCGGCATTCTCGTATACTCATAATGACCATCGGGAGTACTAAAACCAGTTTTATCTTGGCTTTCGGGATCCATTTGCACTTGAAAAAATCCAGAGTTCATATCTAAAGCAGTGAAGTATTTACTTCCTCCAAGCATATCAAGAGTCTCGTGTATGTCAGGTAATGGATAAACTTCAGGAACCGTGATCCGATTCAGGTCACGAAAATCCACGCACATTCTGTAAGAAATAACACCATCTGGCCCTGGTTTCTTGGGTACAATTACTACAGGTGCCGACCAAGGAGAGATGCTAGGCTGTATTATTTTTTTGTCTAGCTGTTCCTGGATTAGTTCTTTTAATATTCCTCTCTGAGCTTGTGGAACTCTGTATGGCTTCTTGTTTATTGGTGGATAGTGTTGATCTTGTGCTTCACAATTCCGGTACATCCCAAGTTTTCGATTCCTCCGAGACTGAATAGATTGCTATATTTGATGAGTAGATTTTTCATCTTGTCCTTTTCTACTTTTGGCAGATGCTTGATCTTTTCTTCTAGCTTCTTCTCGAATTCCTCTTGCTTGCGTTGTACCAGGTTGACTTTCTTGAAGTTGTTGGTTGGTTCTTCCTTCTGACATTCTTCTAGACTGCATAACGCTGTGTTCTTAGGGATAGTTAGTTCTTCTGCACTTACATTGATTACTTTAGTCCAGCACATACCATTGTTGACTTTTGTTAACGTTCTGGCTACAAATATGCCATGGATTGTTACAATTTTTGGCTCAGTTATAACTTCTTGGTTTTCTAACATTTCTTTTGCAATTTTAGAATGTTTACAAATTTTCATTTTGCATAGTTTTTCTGAACGGGCAGGTATCTTGAGATCATATTGACAGTAGGCTGTTGTTGATCCTTGCGATAGTGGTCTACGGTTGATCGATATTTGGTGTTGTTCTTCTTTGTTGAGGTTAGTTTCCTCCGTTGCGATCCCAAGACCGCTTCTCTTGTGTATTGCAGAATTTTCTATTTCACATAGGCTGCTTACTTTCTTGCCATTCATAAGTAGTACATTATTATCGAGATCAATTACCGCTTTTTTCCACCTTAGAACGTCATAACCTAAGATAGCAACATAGTCTTCTGGAAGATCAGTAACTATGAAGTTACAAGAGAAATCTGTAGACTCTAATTGTAGTGATTCTTCAACTACACCATAGATCTTCATGCTATCTCCTGTGATGCCTTTGACTTGAATTTCGGTTGGGTTGACTGTGCCTTTAACAGCTTCTCGGTCAATCAGTGAGACTTGAGCCCCTGTGTCGACTACAATCATTCCGCTTGTTTCACCTATTTTTCCTTCAATGGCTAGTTCACTTGTACTGTTGTGTTCCATAGTTTT
This sequence comes from Matsumurasca onukii, assembly GCA_018831715.1. Taxonomy (NCBI): domain Eukaryota; kingdom Metazoa; phylum Arthropoda; class Insecta; order Hemiptera; family Cicadellidae; genus Matsumurasca; species Matsumurasca onukii. The sequence goes on along the minus strand of CM032064.1, from coordinate 363,513 downwards.
ACGATGTTTCAACGTTGCGTTTACTTTGGGTTGTGTTCTCGCCTGTCCGAACCTATTTTTCTTCTGGCTCAGATTTAATTTTTCGTAGGGCCCCCAGCGGCGGATCTGGGTTCCCCGCTGGAGTTTAACTTCCCAGATGTTGATGTGCCAGCCGTGTAAGGTGTTCTTGGATGATAACCACCTCTGCCTGTGTTAAAAGTTCCTCCTCTGTTGTTTTTATTCTTCCAACATTTTTCAGCTGTATGACCAAGTCTCCGACATATACTGCATCCTGGTTTTCCGAAAGAGGCTTTCAATCTGCAATCGAATTCTACATGCCCTTTCTTTTTGCAGTACTCACATTCGGGTACTCTGGGTTTCCTACAGTCTTTTGAAATGTGTCCAGACTTTCCGCAGTTATAGCAGTTTTTGTTGGTATAGGCTTGGTAGACTCTTTTTGGTCTGTCTTCCTCACGGGTTGGTCTTCTTTCTAGATTGTTTATTGCAATAGCTGTGCTTACGGCTTCCCTAAAATTCTTTGGAAATTTTACTCTGGTTTGTTTCCCTACTTCTCCGTACAATCCACGTACGAAGGCCTCCATTGCTCTTCTATCAGCTTCCTCTCTTAAAATTCTGTTAACTTCCTCATTTGCATTGGTCCTGAGAGTTTTGTCACTGATTCTTTTCACTCGGTCTGAAAATTGTTCAATAGTTTCATTTCGCAGTTGTCTGGCTGCTGCTAGTTCTTCAAAATAATAATGATCTGGTAGACTATCTCCAAACCTCTTAGTGAAAGAATTACGAATTTGTTCTGATGATATGGCGTCTTTGCAGTTCTCGTCTGATTTAAAGAATTGCAAAGCGGGACCAGTTAATTTTAATTTTATAACTTGAACTTTTTGAGTTTCATTCCAGCCACTTAATTCTCCTATACTGTCCACATTGTCAAAGAAGGGTACTACTAAGTCTGCACGCCCCCCATCTAGACTAGGGATGCTTGAGACTAAGTCAAAGTATGGTCTTGATGTTGACTCTCCTCCTAAGGTTAAGTCCATGGTAGTTCGATTTATATTTGTTTTATCAAATTCAGATATTTTATTAGCTATGGTTTCATCTAAGTTTGTTTGAAGAGTTTTCATTTTAGTAGACAATGCGTTGAATGCATCTTGAACGTCGACTTCCTCGCCGTCGAGAAGAATTGAAGACATGTTGGATTATTTACTAAGTACAAATTATACAAATGACAAAATTTCAAATAATAATAAAAACCACCTAGAAATTTATAGTGTTAATGTGAAGTGTAAAGCCTTTATACTCTTGTAGAAATGTATCTTAATTCAAAGACAGTTGAGAATTATTATTGTTAACTGACATCAGCTGTTAATAATTCACCTGTGAAAGAATGCAGGTACACACTATCAATAACTGTTGTTGTAGGCTATCGACTATAACATTTACTTCCAATATTCACTTTTTGAATTATTACTTTGCAAAAAGGGGTACTAAGTGTTTACTAGAATATGAATGCCTATTTGAATATATAGAGTTATTTCTCAAAACATTTCTTAAGTTCAAACTTCAAACTTCAAAGCATCGGTTTCCCTATTCTTTAATGATTTCTTTCAATTTTGTATTTTAGTTTTTTATTTATCTTAGTTTATATCTTATGCTAATGTGGGTTAAGCGACCTGGAGGTAATGTCCTGGACATGGAGGGTATGGCTGTTTCAGGGTTAACATTCAATCCCTGTTTCATTTACTTTTTACATTTACTTTCGAACCAGCAATTCTATAAAATACTTTTTTGCCTCCCCTCAATGTAGCGCTTACCATTTGCCCAAGATTCTTAAACACCACTCTTACAAATAATCTTATGCTAAGGATTATATCTATAAAATCCTTTCTCATTTATTATTTAATTTTATCCAATGCTTTGATTTGCTTTTTAATATACATTCAAACATTTAAACGCTCACCATTTAAGATGGCTAAGATGAGAAGACAGAGTGCAGTACGACTTGTAGTCATCGTGGTAGATGTGGAGTTGACGTTGAAGTGTCGTAGTGTCGTCTGCTGCGCTGCGCTGATCGAGGTCACCCACTGCTACCTTGAGTCCCAGCTGTTCGGTGCTGCTCGCTGCTGATGCTCCGCCACTGCCTCGTGTTGATTACGTCACTTGTAGATTAGGTTGGCTTGGCTTCTACGTAGTCATCTACGTGTACATCAAAATGGCTACGTGTATGTCATACGCCATGACATTGAAGATGTCCTGAAGGTCAAAATCTTCTTGCGCAATAATTCTGTATATTAATTTTTCATGAATTAAATCAGCAGTGATAATTTGGTGATTTTAAATTTTTCTGATAATTTCACTGTTCACAAAACATAGTCACTCACTTCGAAGACGTATCCAAGTTCGTATCCGACCGCTGCAAACCACTTGTAACGTCGCGCTAAGCCTAGTTGCGGTAGGAGATGGTTGGTAATTTCGCTGCCACCACCCATAATTGACATATGGGAAAAGAAATTATTAACGCAAGATAGACAAAATGAATATATGTATTGATTAAACACACAATTAAACTTTTACAATGCTTATATCCGCTAATCTAAAATTATATGAAAATCCGTATCAAAAGGACTACATGATTCTATCAATGCCCGCCATCTTCTCATGACTTCTCCTCTCTCCCCACTCCCTTCTCTAGGAGCTACAGTCACCGCGGGGCATAGAGTAATACTATGACTTTACTTTATATGAGTACTATAACAAAATATGATATATGTATGAAAGTAATATATGATTATAATATCTATTAATTATCAAAGAAATAGTCGGGGCGCTACAGCAAAAGGATATGAGTGTCAAACATAGTCTTTATTGTATGTTTAGTAAAACCACCCCAGATTAATCTTATTTCCAATGTTCACAAAGTAATAAAAACAAATTTGAAACACACATAACAAATATTTCAAAGCGTAATTCTTATGACAAAAAAGCTACTGCAATTCTGACGTTGAAAATTATTAGTAAATAGTTTTGAAATGTGAAACTAAATCAGGAAAGTATTTCAAGAAGCAATCCAACCGGAAAGTTTATAACATTAATTTCGTTGAAAGGATTCTGTTTCTCATCTAGATTCTCACTACAGATTGCACTGAGTAAACGATACTACAGTTTAATCGGTTAATATCTTGGCCGTTGTATTTCCCAAGCTTCTCTGATTGGAATAAAACTAATGGAACTCGTTTTTAAGTTTACCTAGTAATGTTTTACGCAAAAACATAATTGGAATATTTTATTTACAGACCAACTCAATAAGGTACGAATTTTTAAGGCAATACAAAATTAAGTACATAATTTATTTTATAAATAATTTTTACCTGTGCAAGTTATGTTACTCTTTCCCTTTACTAGTTCAGTAGTAAACTCGTAGAGAGACAATACTAGGAGGTTGATTTGAAATTATTCATTATGGCCCCAAGACAGACTATTTCAACAAAATATGATATTTACCTCCGTCAATCTGGTAAGCAAGGTCCTTAGAACTAGATACGTTGAGCACGTTCTGACCCCAGGTGTAAGAAACAAAAGTCGAATGTCGCCCAACATCTTTTAGACACTAACCACTCTCTGAAACATATCGAAGAAAGCCTGCAAATACCATTAATGCCGAAAGGGTTACATGCTGAATTCACTGGAATCATTTAAGATATACAAAAATAGAAACAATCCCAATCCGCTCAATGATAAATTAAAATATGAACATAATCGTTTGTTTCACACTTTCCTACAAAGGACGAGACCGTCAGAATCAGCTGATGATAAGAGCAGTGATGGGGAGGGTGAGGAGGAGGGGGTTAGATAACACAGGTCACGGCTCCGGTCCAGTCCCCTGCGCGCACCGACCGGCATTGCGCTCTTTCCCGTTTCGGCCGTGTAAATTGTAAAAAACTGTACAGTTCGTGTTTATTTGTAGTTATGTTAGTTCGTGTGTGTTTGTCTACAATGTGACAATGACAAAGCCTACGGCTGAAATGAAGGGGATTTGACAATGGGTTAGTCAACCCGAAACGCGTCATCTAGACTGACACTTTATAGACAGATTGACGGAGGTAAATACCATATTAGGGTTGATTTGACTCTGCTATTGATTTTTTGCGAGGCACTTTATACTCGTAGTAAAGAGGATTTACCGGTAATTTACACACATTACATTATTTTTGACGTTGAATATGACGAAGGTGTACGCTTTCTGTATTTTGTATAATTTTACTGTTTTTGAGGGTTTTGATGTAGTATTGAAGGATGTTTAACGATAAATAGGAAAAGCTTGAACAGGCATTGTTGATAGCCCGACATTGATAACTTAAGATGGCCATACAGAGTAATTACTACGCCAATTACATAACTGGACGAAGGAGAGGTAACAAGGTATATAATGGATACTATGGATACATTACACAGCTGATCACATTCAATTGCATTTGCATTTTAATTTAAGACTTGTTGTAAAACAATGTATTCATTGTTTAGTGTCATTTAAAGTTATACACATTGTTGAGAACCAAGTCAGGATTCCAATAGTTAGTCCAATAAAGTACAATAGCGGAGAGGGAGCGCATGTTACTGTGGCAACTTTGTTCCAATTACTTGAACGTATTTGTGCATTCAATGTTTGCAAGTCTGTTACACGCGCACAGTGCTCTGCCAACAGCTGTTGAAACTGTGACCTGACTGGGAATCAGACCTTGTTAATGTTGTTGTTGCATCTTAGTGTTTAAGTTAAACTATAAGGACAATAATTGAGTTCCTTGATGCCTTAGTGGTCACCTCTGAGAAAGCCTAAGTTCGTCCACACTGGTTAAAGAACGGGCCTTCCTTCAACTTATGCGGTTAAGGCCTATTCCCACGAGGTTGAGTTTATAAGCGCTGATCGCAGGCAAATCAACACCAAATCGGCCACGTGAGAATACAGCGCCAGCGCTGGCAGACCAGCAAGCTGACTGTTTCCAGCAAGCTGGTGACTTTGAACATGTTTAATATTGTCAGCGCTGAAGAGGCGAAAATGGTCACGTGATCTATAAGCGCTGAGAAGCGCGTGAGACAAGCACCGTGGGAACGGACTACTCTAGCTTTTAGTTGCTGTTGAGTTGTCGTAATAGAGTTACTAGTTCCAAAAGTTCTCAAATTTTAACCCGACATTCTCATAAATTTGAAATATACATGAGGGTCTTCCACACACAGCTCCATCAACAGTCTAGAGGATACACCAAGCTCTTCCCTCCTACCAATCCATTTTCTTATCCAAATCGATCTTTTCTTCTTCTTCAAAATTTTCTCACACAATTCCTGCACCCCATCCTCAAAATAGCTCGCAAAGTTTGTGGACTAAGCCCCACAGATGACATTTTTCAACATTATAGGCCCGAACATTACGTAAAACGTGAACACAACTGCAACCAACGAAGTATACAGACTGACTGTCAGCTCTAGTTAAAAGCTACGTGGGAAGGGATTTCATGTTGGTACGATGAGTTGGTTTATAAGCTGACCGTCAGCGCTTGTGAACCAGCCTCGTGGGAATAGGCTAACTGTCAAACCGCAAGCGCTTGTAAGGTTTACGGCGGCCCGTTGTTTCACATTTCAAAATTACTTTTACATTAATAACATGTTAATTTTTACATGATACGTTTGGAAACTAGAACGTTTTTACGCGTATAGAGCTCGATTTCTCATATGTGGTTTAATAGTTCTACATATAAACGTTGATGTTGCCCAAGGCCACTTGTAAATGTAAAACGCATAATTTCGAAAAAGACGCTCCAAACGCGTGTTGAAATAAGGTAACGTTTGTCTTGTTTAACGAGGCGAAGTTAGGACAAAGTCCTCTCTACCACTCAACCTCGACCTTTACCTAGCGTCACCGTATTAGTTACAATACAAACTAATGTAAGTGGTGACTGCAGGAATCGAACCCACGCCACCGGAGTGATGAGCTCCGGAGTCGCGGGCGATACCAATCAGCCACTGATCCGCGTGTGATAAGTTTTGTATGTGTATAAAAATTGTAAACACGCAATCTTAACTTTAATAGTTTTGTATTAATATAGCGTATTTTGGGTTATTGCAAACCTTGTCGCTATGCAGCTGAGGCGGATCCTTTCCCAAGCTCCTTTCTCAAGATCCTTCTTTCCTTTCCTAAGCTCCTTTCCCAAGTTTCCATTCTTTTCCCAAGTCCTTTTCCATGCTCCTCCGATGCTCCTTTCCCAAGCTCCTTTCCAAGATCCTTCCCAAGCTCCTTTCTTAAGATTCTTTTCTTTAGTTTCTCCTGTCTTTCCCAAGATCTTTCCCAAGATCCTTACCTTCCTCTTAAGATTCTTTCTTTTCCTTTCCTAAGCTCCTTTCCAGCTCTAGAAGTTCTTTTCCCTAAGCTTCTTCTAAGATCCTTCCTAGCTCCTTCTTAAGATTCTTTCTCCTAAGTTCTTTCCCAAGATCCCACCAAGCTCCTTTTCTTAAGATTCTTTCTTAGCTCCTTTCCCAAGCTCCTTTCCCAAGCTCCTTTCCCAAGATCCCACCCAAGCTCCTTTCTTAAGATCCTTTTCTTAGCTCCTTTCCCAAGCTCCTTTCCCAAGATCCTTTCCCAAGCTCCTTTCGCCGCTCCAAGGAATCGGAATAAATTACGTACTTTAATTATTTGGTACATATATTTCAGTTTTATAATTATGTGTACAGGAGCAATTAAACTCATTACTAAACTTAAGCACGATGTAAATATGTTGATATTGTGTAACAATGAAGCAGCCTCGTGTGTTACAATGAAGTTTGGATTTAGTGAACAGTAAAAAGCACAATGCCTCCACATTGCAAGGATGATTTCAATGATCGCCTTATGACGAAGCTTTGCAAAACATAATAACAATACTTGACAACAAATAAGATGATGCTATGTAAAGCTCTGTTCGTAAAGCAAATTTAACAAGGAAAGAAAATGTTCATACACCACCTTTCCTAAGGGTTCATCCCATTACGGAACCAGTAGCTTTAATACGCCTGTGCTCACATCAACATACCAGCTCTTTTATCTTCAAGGTGGACCAAGCGTACTTTAAAGTAGATCTTTCAAAACAAGCTCTAGTTACCAGCAAAGGCCAATCGGCACATTATGATATTCATATTGATGGGTTGAGATTAATAGAAAATTATGACATTTGTATAACGTCGTAGTTGGTAAACCATAATTTATCAATGGTCCTTTAACTTATTCACAAAATCCCATTAGAACATTCCAGTCAAGTTAAGAATGTATACTCCTCTACAAGATATTTTACCAAACCATAAAAACAAAAAAACCTTAAAACCACTCAACTGGGCTAATTACGACTGTTAACTCGTGAAATCGTAGGCGGCACCTACTGATTTCACGAGTTAACATAAACATGAATGTGGATGAGTGTGAAATCATGTAAGTGTGAGTGTTTAATTTCATTGTATTGTAATTTCTTTTTGTGTTTTGCTACTCAATATTTTGTATAGTCTATAGCAAATATATTGTTATTATTACATAAGATACTTTAACAAAATCAAGAAAAAAAGGCATTTTACCAAAGGTCACCTTGTTATATTTTGGTGTTTACAATTATTGTTTCGTTTCAAACGATTGAATTGAAGCTATAAACTCAAGGGCATGGATTTCTTGAAGAACCCTATGAATGTTGCTGCTTTTTACACATTATTTTGTTCAAATTTTACGTTTGGGTTTCCTTTTTACCCAAGGTGTTTTATATGATTAGCAGTTAAATCTATCCTTAGTGAGGATAATTTTCCACATTTTCGAAGAAATTGCGTTTCCTCCAGTAATTTAATAAAACGCGTATATATACAAACTCACTTTCCAAGCAACTAAGCAATGTAGGCACAATATTCACGTCTGATTTCACCGGAAGGTAGTTCACTGAAAGGTAGCTCTCAATTACTCTGCAGAGTATTGAGTATTCAACAAGGAATGAGCTACTCAACTCAGTAAATGACGTCATGTCAACTTGAGCTCGTCTCAAAAGCGCTTTCAAGTCAGATATCAAGAAACTCATTGATTACTGAGAGCCCATTCAAACCCGTTCCCTCGTTCCTGTAAGATATGCTTAATTTGTTAAAGACTCCTGAATCTGAATCTGATCTGGTGGACAAAACGATACGCACATTTTTGTTGTATCTGCGTTTTATTATAAAATTCTTATTCTGACAAGATGATTGGCAAAGTTCATACGTTCTTTTCAAAATGTGTAAACCTGTAGCTCTCAAATTTTCCCTTCATTGGGTCAAATGCTTTAGGACAATGTCCATGTTGGTGTCCAGCCCAGGAACGCTTGGAAGCTTTGGTCTTTGGTCTCAAAGTTGGGAGCTCAATTCTGTTCTCTTAATGTTCTGATGTGTACGTGTGTCATATGAGCCTAATAGTGTGATCTAATCATGTAGCAATAGTATTTACATCCTCTTCGTAAAACACAACTTTTCGTTAGACTTTGACTTCCAGTCAACGGCTTAACGTGACTCCCGAACCACGTTGGTCCTTGTATTTCCATTGACCATTGGGCTATTAATTATTGGCCCATTCTAAGGATGAGTCGGACTTAGTTTGTAACAAGACTACACCTCATAACTCATTACTACCAATCAACACACTCATTATTCACCACATATTTGCTTTTAAAAACCCTCATGAGCGTGGTTGGCATCTCAAATAGTGATTTAGCTATTTATTATTTGGCCTAATATTTCTAAGTAGCAACGTATTTTAAACCTAAATTATGATAAATAATTGTAAAATATAAGATAATAGCCTTTTTATGCTTAGACTATAGTCTTTGTGGGGAATTTATTCGACATTTGTTAATGTCTGTAATTTGTTAAGGTGCAATTTGTATTGTAATGTATGTATTTAAGTATCAACTTGTACATTAATTGAACCTAATCATTCAAAACTAACTCAGGAACTCTAAACTTTCATAAACGTTCAGTGTTTAGCCCTTGAAAGTTTCGAAAGTAATTCAATGAGAACTTTCCTTGAGAGTAATTCAATGAGAAGTAATCTTAAGAGGAAATAAACCAAGTTTAGACGTACGATTATTTTAAATTGGCTCCAATTGAAGCAAACTTTACCTGGACATGTCGTGAAGGGTGCTGTCAAAATACAATAGTTGAATGCTATAGTACGGTCTACAACTAATTTAAGTTCTCTTTCATAATATTTTAATTTAACATTTAGTAAGTCCGTGTATTGTGAAAATAAGTTTAACTGCATAGTGAAACACTACTGCAGCAATTAACTGACCGTAATTGTAACATTCATGTAAAGAGATTTAACATGTCTTAATTCTGAAATTGGGACACAAATTAAAATATAATTGGGTAAATAGAATAATAACTAAAGAGCACCTTAATTTCCAGACAGTTGACATGTCGTTCCATACGAGACGACATGAGATGAAGAACATGACCTCGCGGTGGTAGAGCTTCAATGGGGGGAAGGTGCCTTCTAAGGAAAGATGCTGCTGGAGACAGAAGAGCCCTGTTTTGGTTTTTATCACATAAAAACTAAAAATAGTCCTTCTTACACACTACACTAAAACTACTTGCATCGTCAAGTTCATGTTTTCGGGTCTTTGAGCATTAGTGCTGAAATAAAAATATTACTTAATTTAAATTGAATTTGCCACACGAGAAAACATCGCCGAAGTAGGGCTGGTAGAAAAACCCATATTGCAAAGAGTACAAAATGTATCAACATGTGTTAGTTTGGGGAAAGTATCTTAAGGTTTGCGAGTTTGAGACTGTAAGAAAGTGCCCCGTCGAAGAACCCTTACAGGGTAATAGTCTAAAACTGGATTTGAAACGTTGGCTCTATCAGAAAGAAGCTAACTGTACAGGCATTAAGCGATGTACAGGGAGTGAAAAGGCCGGAATCAGCAGAGTTAAGCTTGGACACTGATGGTCCTAGTGATACCTGTATATTATTGAGTGTCAAACAAGTCTATTGCAGCTGTAGAGCATGTAGAGAATTTTCCAATAGTTTTACCAAGTTTTAATATATTTTTAATTCGTCAAGGTCTAAAGCAAGATCTCCGCAGGTTTTTTCACGCCCTATATGTGACACTAGGCTGGGGCAGGTTAGGGTATATTAAGTTAGTTTAGGGTTTTCCCAGTTGTAATTAAGTTCCTCAAGGTCGAAAAGGGTAAATCCACCGCATGGTTATTTCACGCTCTGTAGGTGGCATTTGCAGCGGCTTAACCACTAACCAGGTTAGTTTGTTATTCGCTTATGTTGACAGAGATTGTGTGGTTGGATCTGCTAACCACAAACCGTCACAACTGTCTGTGGCTGTTTCAGTCCAACTTGGAAACTTTATATCAACCCACGTATAAGTAGTGGCTTGTAAATATAACGTATTCTACCAACTTGGATAAGAACTGTATCGGTCCTAAAAAAAGTTGTTGAACTAATTGGGACGGATAGTTAATAAGATTTGCAAACAAAAATAAAGTTGTACGAGTTATAAACAGTCAGCTAGCATAATTTATGCACGTTTGATACCCTGTCAAGTTTTAAAAAAAGTGAAACTTTGGTTTTTCGTACGCGTTATTGAAATAAACCTTCATGGTAATAACGATGTTATATCTTTTGGCCTCTGGCTAAAATTGCATTCAGTGAAAAGTCACCCATAAATCAGTTTAAGTCCCGTAGTGTAGTGGATCAGACTGATATTTCTCTCTTATCCCTTATCATATCTTGTTAGAGCGTATTTGAGTTCTTGTTTCCTGTCTTCAAGCTTATCGTTATTCTTCGAATGGAGTTGTAAAGCTTTGACAATTTATTGAGAAGTAAAAGACTGGACAGTAAAACAAAGATGTGAAGACAAGATGGCGGGTAGTGGCTGAGCTTTAATGAGCCACAGTTGAAGAAACGGGCGATTACAGGATAATGAGCAGACAGATGATACTTTGTTTCGTTATGAGTGTTTTTGTTTCAACATGAAAACCAGCTTTTCTTTTAACTTGAACCAAGTTTAGTGTTTATTTATTTATTTGATTTGCATGCTGTAAAACAGATTACATCCAATTAAATTACAGCAGTACATACAATATAGTATATTACATATTATAGTAGAGATAACCTAAGCCCAAATTTCTTCATTAATAATTAATGCACTGAACAATCATAAATAATTTATGTATAAAAAACACTTAATTGTGGAACTAGCGCAAAGACACAAAATTATACACATTATCATGGACTTATGAAAAAAAAACAGACTAGTTGTAAATTATATACATAATAAATAAAGACTAATAAATCAAATTGGCAGCCACATTACGCTTGTAATATCACACTAATCAACAACAAGTAATAACGATATAAATATATTAACTTTGCAACTGTTGTAACAATACATAAAAATGTGTTAGCAAATAGAAATGGTATAGCAATAATTAAAAGTTATAGTATCAAAACAGTTAGGCTCCTATATAAAATAAATTTGAAAATCAATCTATTAGTAATGTTATAAGAGCCCCTCCCCCCCGACAAAGGCACTCTGCGTTCCTGGGCTGGACGCCAACACAGACGCTGCCCCCCAGAATAAAAAGGCAGGCGGCTTTTCGCCAGCCCGTACTAACCGTGAGTAAAAAAAATATATCTCTGACAATATTTCTTAAAACAGTTCAGTATTTAAGAAATGTCTTGAATTTGACGCTGTAAGAGAACTGAGTAGTTCTTGAATAATTAAAATTAAATAGCTATTGTGAACTATTGTAAAATGCCGGGGCGTAAAATTAATTTCTTGATGGATAATAGTCTTCGATTTTACATTTTACAAGCATAAAAGATAAACTAAATTAGCAATTTTCTTTTTTTCAGGCTGTCAAATTCAAAAACGCTCAAAAGTTCACTATACCACTATATTAAATCTCATACGTAAAATATTCAGTCATCCTGGATATATCCAGGACATATACGTATATCCAGGACTGGAAATATCCAGTCATTTGTGGTTATGGAAGAGAGGACTTTATAGTCCCAACTTCACCATTACAATAAAGACGATTTTCATTTCATTTAATCCTGAAATACAAAAAATTGTTAGATTTTTTCTGAACCATTTCAATTAAATTAATGTAACATGAGTAATGAAGACTCCATATCAAGAGTACACTAGATAATTCCAAATATGATCAAACTAGAGCGAAATAAAGAGTTTTCAGAGTTCCTATTGGATTGAAGTTACGTGATTGTCTCAAAATAAACCATAAAGTGTTACTTTGAGAGCCGTATTTTTCCTCAATTTTACTTCAATATCTAGTTAAGTTTAAAATATTCAATTCATTTTTATTGAATGGTAACCTGTTCCAAACGAACCTAAAACTTTGAATGTTGGAAAATCCTTTCTTAGTGGGTTATCACAATCAAATTTCAAGTTCCGTTTAAATTTTAAGTTCAGAGTTCACATTTGTACTTTCGGCTTTGTCGATGGTTGCGTCAGAAAGTTAGTCAGGGCAAAGTCCTTTTTTTTATACGCATACGTATTACAATATTAACAGGCCATTATTTATAAAGGAAGACCATGCTGAACTTATCCTCATAGGTAATCTCTAGGCAAGTTTATTTAGGTTAACCTGTCATAAAATATAACACACCTAAAGAGGCGGCGTATTTTATAATGGTATTGTATAACTGAAGCCATATTAATGGATTCGCTGCATATCAATCAAACTTTGTACTCTTTTAAAAACGATCGAGTTTCATAATTAAAAACTCTATTTTCCATAAAACTTTAGTGTGTTTAAAACATTCGTTATTTTGAAGGAACGTTTGACTCAATAGGGATTTATAGATCAAACAATTCTATACTTCTAGAGAAAACCCTTAGCATCTTAGCACATTAATCAACTTAAAATCACATTTGCATATTTTTTCTATGATAAAATTCTTATCCATTAAGACGTTCCCTGGCCTCTGGTCACCTTTTACCAACAGTACAGCTTCAACCACGGGTAGTACTACCCGTGGTTTCAACTTAAATAATTCCAGTACAACTAAAATGTATGTGACAAACAAAGCAATAACCATAAATAATATAGTAAACTGTAGTAACTAAAGATGGAAAACAAGTTATTGGAATGTAACAAAAGGAAAAATATAGCTTATAACAAAACAAGTCATCAGAAACAAATAAGAATACCTCGGTGTGCACTGTTTTATGACCTTTGACTTACGTAGTGTGGGTTGTATTCATTTACAGAGTTATGACGTTTTATTTAACTGCCAAGAAGAGAACTGTCATGATATGCTCAACATTTCATATACTTCAGCTTATTCAACTGTCACATAAACTAAACTCGTTCTTCTTTGTAAATACAAGTATATTATCTGTTAAAAGATTCTTGGTTTTGTATTGTCCAATATTAAAGGTGCAGACTGTTCTTTCATGATAAACCGATATACAAGATATTGTCATTTTTACCTTACTATACGTTAACTTTTTCAAAGTCAATAACTGGTATTATAAATAAATAAATTAAAAAAATAAATTATCTGAATGTTTGTAAATTCTGTCAAAAAGACTCTCCCGACCTGGACAAACGTTAGCGTAGACGTGGGATCATGAAGTTTCTTTTGTAATAAGGTAAAAGACACGAAGAGTTGTATGCAAATTGTTATGCAAGATGTACAGTTGGTTACACTGTTTCACCACATTTTAAATGCATTTCTTCGCTGGCAAAACCCTAAGAAAATGAGTTTGAAGCGTACGCAGTTGACAAGTACAACTTTACCTGACTCAAAACTTCTGAAAGCTTTAAAACTTCTCTAACTTGTTTCAAACTCACCTCTAAGTCAAAGGTTTCAGCTGTTGCTACTGGAAACATGTGCTGTAACACTGTGTGCATTACTCACCGGGTGTCAGGATCTATTAGATCTAGTGATTCACGCCTTGGCTACTGAAAGCTTTAAAACTTCTAACTTGTTAGTTTGAAAGTTCATAATAGTGGCGGAGAGCAATTAAGTAAAAGGAAAGAACGGACTTTTCCAGCCACTTCCGGAGAAAACTACTCCTAACGTTTCGGGTAGTTAGAAACTCCACCCGTCTTCAGAGGACTACACTAATCTAGAAACTACATTTAATTAATATCTTAACTTAAGCACTAACCTAGGACTATTCCAACCAATATTTTACAATAGCGCTACATCATGAAAATTGATGGCTTGTCAAAATTACAATTACAAATATGGACAAGTAAAACAAGGACACGTTATAGAGATAAAACTACATGTTAGCCTTAACATACAATCAAGCTGAAAAAAACAAATAGCTGAAAACACAGAGATGTGGTAAGTAGTTATTAATTGAAAGGATCTCACCCAGACTCGGACCACGAACCTCGCACTACGGGGCACGCACTAACTAACATCCCCGTAGGTCGGTAGTTGACAGCCCGGTCTGAAAATGAGTGGAGGGGGAGCGGGTTGGGGAAGTTTGAGGCACACAGCCGACGGGGAGGGGGGTTTTGATGTTTTCATGGGAGAAGCGGCACATTAAAACATATATCATGAAAACAAGAAAATATAACATTGCTAAGGCCTAACTGTATTTAGTGTGGTCTCCATGTTTCGCTCACATGGGCGTTCAGTTACGAGACGTGTATGTGTGTGTTAGTTCAGTCTATTTCTGAGGGTCATTGGGTGTGTTCTGGTTTTATGTTATCTGTTATGACTTTTCTGGCTGAAATTGTTTACTGTTTTGAAATGGGTTTTAAGCATAGGTATCCAGAGGGGCCTAACTTCTATACTACTTTGGCTAATGGATTGTCATTTAGTTTTATCAAAGTTCCCTCTACAAATTTTCTTTTGTAAAATGTGTTTCATGGTGGAGAATTTTAACGTTATTGAAGTCAAAAGTGTGTTCATGATCCCATGCGTGTTTTGCTAATTTTGAAGATGTGGTTTCTTCATATTTTAAATTCTTTTTGTTTCGTTAAAGGCGTCTGTAAAGGCGCTTGGTTTCTATATATTCCCTATCACATTCACAGCGAATGCTGTAAGCAGTTTTGAGGATTGTTCCTCATTTTTAGGTTTAGTTTTACAGAGGTGTTGTCTAAGTGTATTTTGGGTTTTAAAAGCAGTTCTTATGTTAAACTTCCTAGCTACTCTTCTTATTTTTCTGAAACTTTAGGTATATATGGTATGCTTATGTATGCATTAGGTTTCTCAGTTGTGGTGTCCTGTTGTGTTTTATGTCTTGGCAAAGCGCATTTATTTATAGTTTTAGCTGGATACCCATTGAGTTTAAGGTCTTGAGATATGTTTCCTATTTCTTTATCCAAACTGAATTTATCTTGGCAGACTGATTTGGCCCTATCAAACAAGGAAAAGGCTACCCCTTTAACTGATGTGGAGTGATTAGAGTTGAAATTTAAGTACCTGCCAGTGTGTGTTTTCCTGTGTACGAGGTTTTCAAAAGTTCATTTTCTCTTACTACTTTAACATCTAGAAATGGAAGTGTGTTGTCTGTTTCTTTTCTACTGTTAGTTTTATTGTTGGTGAGGTGTTGTTTAGGTGTTTAGTGAAGTTGTCCAGTTCTTCATCGCCATGACTCCAGATAACAAAAGTGTCATCAAATATCTCAACCACACCTTCGGTTTGAAGTTCGAGGTGTTTATGGCCTTTTCGAACTCTTCCATGAAGATGTTGGCAAAGACAGGTGATAGTGGTGACCCCATGGCCATTCCTTCATCCTGGCGATAAATTCTATTATTTAGCTCAAAATAGTTACATTCGGTGCAAAGTTTTAGCAATTCCATTATCACGTTTACGGGTAGAGTGGTTCTATTTTTTAGGTTAGGGTCACTATTTAGTCTATTTTCAATTATTTGTAGTGTTTCATGGACTGGGATGTTAGTGAACAAACTTTCAACATCGAAACTGACCAACCTGTCATCTTTTGTTAGTTGCATGTCTTTGGTGAGGTTTACAAAGTGTTTAGAGTTTACTACATGTGAGTCTGACTGTCCTGCTAATGGTTTTAGTATTGGTAAAAGGTGTCTGCACAGTTCACGGCTGGGAGAGTTTTTGAGCTTACAATGGGCCTTAGTGGGACATTAGGTTTGTGTATTTTAGGAAGACCGTACATGTGAGGTGTTTTGGAGTGGTGTGGGGTTAGTTTTGATCTAGTTTCATCCTTGAAATATTGTTTGTGTTTTCTTAGTGTCCTTTCTATTTTATTTTCAAATGTCTTAGTGGGGTCTTTGTTAAGGAGTGTGTATTTTCCTGCTTTGAGAACGTCTTCTATTTTTAAATCATAATCTGTATTATTCAGGACTACGGTTGCATTACCTTTGTCTGCTGGGAGAATTTTAATTGTGTCATCAGATTTTAGAGTTTTATTGCTTTGTGTTCATCCTTGGATAGGTTTTGTTTAGGAGGTTTTATGTTTTTAGTGCTGCACTGGCTTCACACCTGAACTGGTCCGCCAATTCCTCTGTCAACTGAGGAACGGCAGACTCAATCCCAGTAATGAAATCCAGCACATTTACTTGTTTAGGGTTACGGAAAAATTTAGACCTTTAGAAAGAACAAGGGACTGGCTGGAATTCAGCTCTTTGTTAGACAGGTTAACGACAGCTAGACGGGTGGCGGGGTTCGCTCTGCTACCTGACCCGCGATACTAGGCCTAGAGACCGTGTTGTTTTTGGTTTCACTATTAGCGGCTTTCTCTAAGTTTTGAAGTTTTTTGAGTGTGTTGCTTTAAAAGTCCGTTCTTTCCTTTTACTTAGCTCGCCACTATTATGAACTTTCAAACTAACACAGTACTTAATGTTATGCTCACTGTGCAAGCTGTATTAGACAGATGACTAGGGAGTCAAATAGTTGATGATAAGGGATGTTTGGTTTGTCATTAATTATATTTTATCAATGTGTGCACCCTTAAGATACTGTTCCTAGTCGGTGAAATGGCACCTGACTGTCAGAACCGATGTATAAACAAGAGAATGAAGAGGCTGATACTCACACTGGTACCGCTGGTCCGGGAATGGGATGCTGCTCTCAGGAGCTGTCACAGTGGAGGTGGAACAGCAGTAGTGTGACTGCAACAGAACAACAGACACAGTGCATGAGTGCAAGAGCCTTTTTTAGTATCTCCCAAAATGGGATGAGCACAAGGTTAAACACTAGGTACTTGTGTTTGAATGTCAATGCTGGAACATTTTTGTTTTGCAGAGCTAGTATCAGATTAGATACAATTAAATTAGAGAGAACAAATATATTTATTACAAAATTGTAAAGATTTGAATTGGCATCCTTTGTGTGATACAAAAACACTAAAATTGTTAACAATAATTTAGGCAAAAGTCTCTCTAGTTGAGGAGTTCAACAATGTTAAAGAAAAGACAAGAGTGCAATTATGTTTTCTGTTGAGTCTTCAGTTTCATGGGTTCCGTAAAATAAACAATTGGTAGTTTGAAATACAAATGTTGACAGTTATAATTCTACAGAAACCAAAACTAAAATATAACTATAAAAGCCAAATACAAATTTCTAATGTACTACAGAAAGAAATCTCCATCTACACCCACCATTCAAAGCACCTGTCTAAACTTGTCCAAATTATATCCATTTTCGTCTTAACAGATAAATTATAGCAGAATATTAAAATCAATTGAAAGCGATGAAAATAATGTGTACATTTTTAAGACAATTCGGACAAGTGCCGGTAGGATTGGGTTACCTGGCAGGAGTTTATGAAGTCGGAGATGCCACATTCCGAGACCCTGTGGGTGGGGTGGTTAGTGCTCAGGAGCACCCCGAGGTGACAGCACCTCCACCGTAGGAACCCTTCTTCGAAACCCCTGCAAACCAAACCAGACATCGTGTACCAACTAGAAACACCTGTTAGTTAGAACACAATTTCCTTTGTAAGTGATTGAGAAAGTACATTAGTTCTCTATAGCAAGAAGTTGATTAAGTGTAGGGGTATAATTACACAGTATATTTGCTGAATACACAGGCAAAATTTTTGTATCCACAAAGATGCTGTAGTTTTCTAGTTCTAGGTGTTAAGAATAGAGAAGGTGCATGTCAGGAAAGTTTTTATTAATACAATATGTAGCAGAGGGCAGCATAGCCTATGTATTTGGAATTAAATCAATTAATGTTTAATTGTTTCTACATTTATTATTCTAGGGATGGGTCGGTTTGGTTCTCAGTTCCACGGTTCTTGCTGGAACCGATAACCGATCACCGACAGCCAAAACATCGGTTCCTGGAACCGATGATTCACTGACATTTTTAGATGCAGGTTTTAATTAATTCGTGATTTTTCTATCAGCGGTAATCAAAAGTCGAGCAGACATTTTTTCTGATACACGAAGACACGGGGTATTGAATCTCATCAATCCTAGTAAAATAAACCGTGATTCGTGCTTTAGTAATGCAGAGTGAGCATATTAGTCTTAATAATTGCCTTATAGGGCAAGTAAACTAGTCTCGGACAGGGCGGATTTAAGAGCATGCCGCCTGTAGGCTAAAGGTTTATTTGCCCCGAGGGCAGTTGTGGCTGTGACCTTGAATTTCGTCCCATAAGAGCAAGGTAAAAACATGCAGTTTCTAGGGATACTTCACAGGCTCACACCTACAGTTTTCATCGGAGTTTTATGAAATAAACTTTGTTTTAAAGTGCTTTAAATGTGTCAATTGCTCCGCTGAGCCGAGTTTCCATTTTACCATTATAAATTCGTGCCATAAATTCAAAAGTTAAAGATTTGTTTTAAATTTTACTAGTAAAATAATAACATTTTTACAAAAAGTGGTCAGCGGAGTTATTGCAGTACAAACTACAAGGTTATCTTTAAAATAAAACCTATTTCAAAAAGATCAAATGAAAATAGTAGAGGAGTCTAAGAAAATCCTTGTTTTTGTTTTATGGGGAAAAATGGCCGACAAGTACTGTGCATACTTAAAGGTCCGCCTCAGCTAATAAAACAATTTACTACAGCCGTTTTTATTTCAAAATATTTTTACATTAATAAACATGATATATTTGCAAACTAGAGGAGTTTTCAAACACACGTGTAGAGTTTATTTCTTTTAATTTTTGCGTTTTAATGTTAAAATGGAGATGTAACACTGACATTAAGTCCATCTCATGCTTTCGCGCGACAAGTCTCTAATAGTTCAAAATACGCCGACACTATAAAGTTAAAAGTATTTACATTAGTGTTAAAGCTAAGAAGCTTTTACACGTAGTAGAATGTTTTTTATCGATATTATGGGGTGTTCAAAATGGAGTACACTGCACTGCAATGGTGTATAAAGCACTGAAACCTGGACAGTTAATTAATGTTTATTTGTGAAACTATTGAAACATTTATGAGAAATTGGGCTATATACAATCGTTGGAAATCTCCTCTAGTTTCCAAATATTTCATGTTTATCAATTTTAAAATTATTTTTGAAGGGTGAAAGAGAAAGACGGGCCGCGTAACTCTTGCAGGCGATTGATTTGACAGTTAGGCGGCATCAGTTGAAAGAAGGCCCGTTGTTTAGCCAGTTGTTACGTGCGCGGTGTTGTGTGTTCCTTGGGTGGACGAGTTCAGCCTTTATCTGAGATGACTACTGAGGACGGACCCTAAGGCTTATATTTGGCTGGCTAAAGTCATTCATGGGTCATGGGCGTAGAAGCGGCGGTCAGGGTCAAATTAGCCGTTAGGTACTTAGATACATGTTCTCGTAAGTTCTCACATATAAAAAAAAAGGGTAAAGTTATTTTCCAAGTAACGTATCTAGGAGAGATTGTAGCTGTTTTATTTCTCATTCAAGTTATGAAAAAGGTAAATACGTTTTGAATTTACTGTATTTACTAGTTCTGGGACATGTCGCGCGCTTCCACCGTGGCAGTGTTATAAATCCACCGCTGCCCTTAGGCAGTGTGTTCAATTTTCAAACTAATCTTTAACTGCATTAAAATAATAGGTGACTATGCGCTAAAAATAACTACTATGTCATGTATTTGAAAGTAGGTTAAGAAGTCATAGTGAAAACATAATTTTATTTTAAAAGAACTTTTTTTATAAGTTAAAAAGTGTTCTTACTTGCCGCCCTGAAAATTTGCCGCTCTAGGCTGCAGCCTTTTTAGCCTATTTAGAAATTCGCCCTGGTCTCCGAAGCAATTTCTTTGACTATCGACTAGTTCCGCTCATCATCCATGCCATCTGTTACCGGCGCAGTTAACGTACGATAGCATAGAGGAGTTTGCATTTGATTTATCGCAAAACATGAGCGATCCGTGATGCGTTCTATGCACAGGTGTGTCATCTGTCACTGTCAGACAAACAATATGGCTTTCGATGTAGTCATTAGTACTCTTGTTACAAAATCATCCAATATAATGTAAATTGTTACGATTTTGGAATTTTAATCATGGAAAATAGTTCAAAACAAGTTTTAAAATTAACCAATCCAACTTTCTGTTAAAACATCGAAAAATGCTCCTTTATTAGTAGCGTTTAGAACCTAACCTCACAAACTAAACGCAAGCTTCAATTGAATCAGCGTAAGCATAGCCTGTTGATTTTTGTTATTCATATAGGCTTTTCATGTAGCTAAAATAAATAGTATAAATATTGTAATGCAATATCAAATTTATTTAATGTTTCCTTTTATTACAGCCCAAAATTAGAACTCAGTGATTATAGGTTCAAGCTAGGGTAGTTGTAAACATGGTGTTTTCATTATGTAAGTGAAACTTATCATGAGAGGGTGGAATAGGGAATAATTATCAATTACTTAAGTATCTATTATGATTTCATAATATAACTAATATTAAAAATAAATTAGTTTAATATTACTGGTAGGCCTAGGTTAATTAAACTTTTAATTTAACTTCTAACTTATTGGACTATGTTGCTGTAGCCTGGCTTAAAGTCTGGGCCTAGCTTTCTGCACCTTAATAATTGGCTTACACACGGATATAAATAAATAAAATGCCTTTACTGTCAAGCTGTTATAAGTATTAATTTTTAACAAAATATATCCAGTCATAAAACTAATATGTACACAAATATAACAAAATAAATAGTTTACAATACGAGGTACATTAAACAATAATTACTAGACTACGACAATAATTTAACAAGGCCCTTCTTAAAACTAGACAATGACATTGTTTTGAGGTTCTCGGGGAGCTCATTGTACATTGTCGGGCCAAAGTAGGAAAACCCTCTCCTACCCTTATATACCCATATATACTTATGGGTTAAAGCTATGACAAAAATGTTGGACCTCATAGAGTTGCACAAGTGACTTTGGCAATCATCTGGTTTTATTTAACAAAGAACCGATGGAACGGTAGAACTGATAACCAAAAAGCTGGAAAACCGTAACCGCAAAATTTTTGAACCGACCCATCCCTAAATTATTCCATAATACTCGACAGCTATTGAGACTCAACTATAATTACTTAGTTGGGGCTCTAGACAACCTGGCTGTGATATCAGATTAATATTATTCTTAGGTTAAAGGAGAAATGCAACACTCTTTACTTAAAGTATGGGCAACAAATCAAGTTTACAACATTATATTTAAGGCTAGGCATAGTAGGTAGGGTGGTTTTGAGGGCTAAGCTGGAAACAAGGCCCTGGTGCCACAAAGTGGCCCAAACTGGCCTGGCAGCTGAGGGTTCCATACAAGGTTTGGGTTAAAATTAACATAAGAACTACAATTTTAAAATGGAATTTACGAAGTTTTGTTTTACTGGGAAATTTGAAATGCCCATCAAGTATTTCCATTACAGAAAATAATGGATTTTGATTTCACTATACCAGACTTCTTCTGTGGGCTGACAAAAGAACATCTGTAAGTTGGAAGTGAGCTGGATGCCTACCCTGAATGCTTCTTGCCAGTAGCCCATAAGTCGATGTACTTGGGGTCATTTTTAATGTTGGAGTAGTCCGTTCCATTGGGTCTCCGCGTCTAAAGTCCAGTACGAGGTCATGGTGGTGGACGAACCTGGTCTGCGACACATTCTCGTTGCTGCAAACATAACATCAATTTAGCGACAAAGGATCACTCCCTACATAGCGCAGAATCTCACGTCCAGTGTCCAGTATAAACCAGGTCATTGTGATGAAAAGGATTTGCGTCTGCGACACTGTCTCGTTGCCGTAAGCATAACTTTACTTTAGCAACAAAGGATCACTCCCAACATAGCGGTGAATCTAACGTTCAATGTCCAGTACAAACCAGATCATGGTGGTGGAACGGAATTGCAATTTTCTTTCGACACCTATCAGCAGTGGTTTTTATAAATGCAAGCTCTTCAATGCATACTACTACTCTTGGAAGTTTGTAGCCCTACTATGTATCCCCCTTAATGAGTAGACAGTTACTAACCTGAGTTTGTTTCTGGCCAGGTCAGAGAAGCTAAGGGTGGCAGCTTCTGATACTCAGGATGTAGAGTGACCATCGCCATTAGGCTGAAACAAGGATACCAGGGCATTTTGTGATTGATCTTAGTCAAGGTATTTGTGGAATAACAAACACTCTTAAGGAAAATGGTCAAAACCCATGTGCCTGCATCGGGAATTGAACCCAAGACCTTTCAGCACCAGGGCCGCAACTTTCTTACTGAACTACCCATGCAGGCATTCGGGTTAAACTCTTGTCAACTTCATTCAAGTTCAAATTGAGGCCCCCTATCACTCTTGTTAACACATCGACCAAGTGGACGTACTGGTACTCAAAAACAATATACAGAATCAAATACAATTTTCATTTTTAAAATGATCATTGTAGTGATTGTGTTAATCACGATGTTTTGGTTACCTTGATTCTGTCAGAAGTTAACATTATGGTGTGTTGATGCTACTTAAGTTTCAAACCAATTAGAGGCATTCAAAATGGACAAAACTCAACTTGCACAGGCCTATATTTTTATTCTTGCTTGATAATGAGCCAACAATTGGCTTGAAACTTAAGTAGTATTTAAATACTTCATTAGTCACTTTTAAAATCAAGGTAACAAAACGATGTAACTAGAGTTACAAAGACAACGCTAAGGTTGGTCAAGACTCAAGCTCTGTGAATATTTTATTGGTTTTAGTTCAAAACAAATAATTTTAAGGTCCATGTAAATAATTTTCATTGTCCTGTTGATTAAAAGTTTGAACAAACGTCAGTTAAGAAACAAGTGTTCACTTGGCTTCTCAATGAACAATATGGAATTCCCTAGCACTGGGAGTCCAAACGGTTGGATAAAATAATAACTAGAGTGGGGCCCCAAAAATGTCCAAGTTAGATCAGTGGAAACATTTTGAGTTTGTCACTAGTGAATGCACTATTACCAATTTGCGATAAAAGCAAATGCTTACTCACATTAATAGCTCAAGTTTTACTGCTTAAAGCAGAATCAAGTACTTACCACATGGCCATGATGAGGATGAGGACAATTATGGTGACTTGGATCAGCTGGTTGGAGCAGATGATGTGGTCACCGTCCGCCCCCCATTTGGACTTGGCCCCCTTCAGCTTTGACTTGGTCGTCACTGCAAAAAACAACATAGAATCAACAACATGTACATCACTGGTGCCTGGTATGCAATAAAAGATGAATGTAAAGGAAACCAGGATCACTTGGATAAAGTGGAAATACAAAAGAGAACACATACTGTTAAATTTTCAATCCTGCTAGGGCTTTTGTCAAAGTAGGCATAACCATTTCCTAAATCAGTGCAACTGTCCAAATGAAAAGTCTTATTTTTCACATAATACTTCCCCAACTTGACGTCTGAACAGTTAAACAGTATCCAGTCTCACTCTCCTGCAAGTCTTTTGAAAGAACTGCTGGAGGAACTTAAGGTACTTATTGGCATAGATGAGGGTTTTGTACTAAATAACCAAAATGGGGTTTGGAAGGCCATTACCTTATCACCAAGGAGCGTTCTTTCACCAAGAAGTCTGGATAGAAGTTGTCAATTTAAACAAAACACAAACCATATATACACTATTTACATAACAGGCAAGTTCTAGGCGGGTGAGGCACGTTACAAAGACTAAATGTCTTCGACTGGTTCCTCACAGAACTCCTGCAGCAGTAGAGGCTTTTGATTTAACGCTTTTAATCAAGCGACCAAGGAGCTACATAAGGTTTGAAATAATTGAAGTCACTAAATGCGCAGTATTATGCAACTTATGGTGCAGTTGTTTTGCTAAACCCTGTAGAACTTAAGTTGTAACTAAATTAGCAGGATAGTGACAGGTGGTGTTAAGCAGAACTCCCAATCACACTCCACTGTTGGTAGGTTTAATCCTCGCACTCATCACTGACAGTTCGGCTTACAAGCTAAATTGTGAGGAGGGTAAATTTGGACAAGTTCCAGAGAGCCTAGGCTAACTCCACTTTAAACACGATAACCAGTAGAAAAGTCCATCTATTTCTATGTTAATTTTCCTCAGAACTACACATCTTTTGTTAGCCTCTTTTTAGGGATTTAACTATCCCCCTTGCGGAAAAGCATCAAATGACCATCTGGAAAGACTAGGTAAAGGTCAAGATTAAGTGGTAGAAAGAACTTGTAGAACTAGAGAAATTTTACCTTTAACAGATTTAAGGTTTGACTTACCTGAAAAAGCGGAATTGTTTGATTTCAAGCTGTCCAGTCTCTTGAGTTTGACTAGACGTCTATTGATGCGCTCCAACTCTCCTATTCTGGACTCCAAGTTGTCTGTCACCTTGCAGAGCTCTTTCACTGCTCCAACACTTTCCATCAAAATCCTCTCCTGTAACAGTCAATGAGATCAATAAGTGTACCAGCACAGACAATTAGAGCGGTATTCATGAACACTCCTCTAGGGAGGAGACTTTAGAGATTTCCTTGTTCCTTGAGAATTGTTCGAGAATACTGCTCATGGAAGGAAAATTACTATAGAGGAAATAGGACTGAATTAGGCTGACCAGACTATCATTAGAGGAAGCGCAAAGCCACTGAAAATCCACAAGAGAACTCTAACCCCCAAGACATGGCAAGCTATGCCAACACTACCCCATCACCCCTCCCTCCCTCACAGATTAAGGCAAGCCTCTCCTGAAGTCGTGGCTACCCTGCTGCTACGTCTCTCCTCACCTTGATATACAATCCATTCTCCCCTGGTAAAGAGTGGAGCATTACCACATCTAGACATTTACATCGCTGCCCAGCAATTGTGTGAACTACTATTTTAGATGTACCTCAGTGTTACGTTATGTATCCGAGTGAACAATCTATGTAAATAAAAACAGTTCTCAGAAAAGATCCTTGCAGAATACAATATTTGACTGTAACCTTCTCTAACGATTTTAAGGCATGCTTGCAAGAGAGTTTGCGCATGTGGGGATACCTTGTTGACGACCAGGAAGTTGTCTATGCGGGTGCCGCTGGGCAGCACGATGTCACCCGCCGGGATGACGGCCTCGGGCAGGATGTTGCGGAGCTCCTGAGCTATGATGCCTGTATCCGACTCATTGTCCAGGCCGCAGTGGTTGGAGAACTCTGGGTCGTGGTGGTACTTGACCACCGCGTAACTGTCTCACGTTGTTCAGCTGCTGTGCCGAAGTCGCACTGTCAACACACAGTGAGGGAGTAGTGACAGCGTTAAAATGGGAGACACCTTTCCTCGTTCGGTATTTGCTACTAACCATGAGGCTACCTAGCAAAGTTAATGCCAAATTTAGGTGGCTCAAAGCACATGCAAAAATATTATCAGATGGTGTCATGCGATCCCAAATGATGTATGCAGCCCCAGTTTGATCAAAGGCACTAAAAAAGCAACAACAGAATTTAAAATCATGCCTTTAAGAGGTGTGTTGCCCTCCGGGTGGTCTCAGCTTACCATACAGTGTTAGAGAACGCACTCTTAGTACTGGCCGAAAAGGGAAGTAAAGGAAAGACTACTGGAACTGGCAAAATAAATGGGACGGAGATACCAAAGGAAGATGGACTCAAGTCTTTCTAGGAGACCTCAAGAAGTGGATAAGCAGGAAACATGGGTTTCACCTCACACAAGCCTTCACAGGACACATTTTTATAAGCTATTTTCAACGTTCACCGTCCCAGAAGTTAATTGCCGTGAGAGTTGGCGGGGGCGGAAGGAGGACGATGTGCAACATATGCCGTTCAGTTGTGAAACCGACAGAACAGATGGAGAGACGAGGTGGCTGAGGATCTGTGGGAAAAAATCATGACGGGGAAAATCTTAAGCCAGATGTTGAAAAACGCAGGAAAGTGGGGCATAGTGGATACCTATATTACCAAAATCATGAAGAGGAAGGAAGATCAGCTTTGGGAGAAGATAGCAGCAGCGGCTGAAGAATGAGGCCGACACAGAGAAGTGATTCAAAAAGAAATTCTTGCCTGTGCGAAATGGGCAAAAAACTGGAAATAAAATCACAGCTCAAACAGGCCCACCATGCATTAAAAGTTTGAAAAATTGTTACATTAAGGCTTCAGCCCTAACAGCTTTCTAAGCTACACATGGAGGGCTGAACAATGTGATCGGTGAACTTCATGTTGCCGTAGAACAATAGTGCATCGTATGGCCGGTCTGTGTTAACTTCTACGTGGCCTGCATGGTAGATACTGTCCTGCAAATTGACAGCTAAGCTACACTCACCTCCTGTATATCTCGCTTGGCTCTGAGATCAGAGGGCTGTACAATGTGACCGGTGACCTTCATGTTGCCGTGGACCACCAGTGCCTCATCTGGCCGGTCTGTGTTGACTCCCACTCGACCTGCATGGTAGATACTGTCTGGCGCGGCACCCCGTTGCCAGCAAAGCTCCACATCCGACTCAAACTGACCTGGGTTACTCGCCTGGCAAATAAAGACCTACGTCAATTCAGCTTCCTTTCGCCAAAAATACATTCATAAGGCTGTAATATTATAACCTTGTCTTGCATGATTGTTCCATTATTAAAATCTATTAAATAGTCCCAAAAATATTAGTCTTGGAAGCCTCTACCCATTTAAACCTTTGATACTAATTGCTAATACAACATAATTTCAGACTTTCAAGTGGTAAGCAAATAGTTTACGAATTCTTCCATAAGTTGGATCTGGAGGTTACCCAATGGATTGCTTGCAGATAAACATATTGATTATTTTAATCTAGGGATGGGTCGGTTCCGTTCTCGTTATCGGTTCCACCGGTCTTGCCGAACCGATAACCGATGACCATAGCTACATACATCGGTTCCTAGAACCGGTGAATCATCACAACCGGTACCGTTAGCGGCGATTTTTGACTCCCGCTAACGCCATGTAAAATCACGACCCTCGATATCGTTCATGGCGCTCTCGACTCTCGTAACGCGGTGAAAATCACAACTCGGTACCGTTAGCGGCGATTTTGACTCCTGCCGCCATGTAAAATCACGACTTCGATACCGCCGGTGCAGGCGATTTCTTGACTCTCAACCGCGCAGTGAAATCACAATACGTTAGCGACTGCGATTTCATTGACGCCAACGATCGTTGAAATCACGACTCGATACCATTCGCGGCGATCTCGACTCAACGGTGAAATCACAACTCGGTACCGTTAGCGGCGATTTCTGACTCGCTTAACAGCCGGTAAAATCACGACTTCCGATACCGTTCATGCGTAAATTACTCGACCAAATTTCGAGATCGCCCGCTTCGAGCCGAAAGTATCGAGAAATACTTAACTCGACTCGAAAAAAATCGGTACTCGCACACCCCTAGTATCAGGAAAGAACCGCTGGAACCGATAACCGATAACCGGAACGGCTAGAGAACCGATAACCGGCATAAAATTGGAACCGACCCATCCCTATTTTAATCACATGTATCTTAAAAAAAGTATTTATGGGATTTTCCAACATTTCAGGAGAGTTTGAACGTCGTAGCTCTTTTTTAATATGGGTGGTCTTGCTCATTTTATCTTTTAGCTTGTTACAGTAAAATATACATTACATTGGCACAGATAGTAGAGTATGTGTAATAGCCTACAATTATTAAAATATATAAACATATTTCACAATGCAAACGACACACTGCGTAATGAGCTTAACCCTTAAATCAAATTTCACTACCATAGCTTCGGCCGATTTTCAGTTATAAGCGGTTCATATGCCTTAAAAAACGTGTTCAGTGCCCACTTTGGTCCCTCGCCATTTATTTTGTGGATAATGTATGGGTATTAAATATAGCTAAAGACACACTGCGTAATGAGCTTAACCCTAAAACAAAGTTTCACTACCATAGCTTCAGCCGATTTAGCTTCAGCAAAATGCCTTAAAAACGTTACAACAGACAGGAATCTTTTAACGCCAGTTTCATTTTGAAGAGTATATGAACACTTAATTACCAGAAACCGATGATTTCCTTGCAATGTACAGATAATAGTCATATTTTCTTTATATTTTATATAGATGTAGCTTTGTATATCTGCTCTAAGAAAAGTTGTTAGTGTTAAAACAATTGAATTTAAGTCTGTTGTTAGTAAAAACTGGTTTTAATCATGCCTGAAAAGTTCCTTAAAGGTAAGAACAACCAATCTCTAAACCTTAAAACATGAAAAATATCATTGTGAACTGGAAACCCTTGACTGACCCTGACGATGATGCGCTCGGAGGCATGGCTGACAATGGGGTAGTGAGTATTGTCACTGCAGTGTGCGTGCAGACCGACCACCAGGTAAAAGTACCTCTGGTCCGGGTTAGGCTTGCCCTTCTTGCGCATATTGTTGGACGTGGTCTCGCTAAAGTGCAGCCTGCCCACCGTCACCTTGGTCACTTGCTCCCCGTGCAAATCGACCCTGGAACTACTGATTCTTACAATACTGAAAACCAGTTCGCATTTGTCCCCATTGACTAATGTTGAAACCGGTTGACTGAGGATTAGTTTATAGGTTTAGAACCTTTCTGTTGTTGGAAATAAACATAATAAAGAAGGCACCAGATGAACTCATTTTCAATCAAAAGTACTCCAGAGCTAAAGGTTTTAAAACTTGTCTGAAATAGTTTTGACTTTTGGCCACAGAAGCATTTTACAATACAGACAAGTTTGTGGCATATAAAATCACGTAAAATTCCCAACTTCCTCGAAGTTCTAATATACTGGCTACCCTATTTACGGCTTGAGATGTCCCTTATTCAGGTCCATGGGCGAGTTCGAATAGCTCTAAATGATCCCAACAAGGAGTTTTTGTACCACCTAAATACTTTGTAATTACACACCTTTTAATCATAAATTTATAATATATTTCATAACTGTAATGGAAGTAAAAAAACTCAGGTCCAATAAAATAAACATTTTGAGTGTGTTTAAACAATAGAGCAAACTTGTTGAAGAATTTTCTGTTTGGCAATCCACACTTTTCAAAAACACCTGACCAGCCATTAATAATTCAAATTCCTAAAATAAAACTAAAATTTATTTGTTTTGCAGAATTGTTGTAGACAACTTACAAGACAGGATGGAACGCTTTCTTAGAGCGGTCACTTTGGCTCTGCTCAACCTTGATGGTCTGGGTGGGAGACTCAACCTTGACTCCATAGAAGTGCAGGTGGAAGCTGGACACTGCGCAGGCCTTCCGGGTCTTAACAAACTGTGCATCTCCCTGCAGCTGTGTGTGGCACGTGATCTGTGAATACACAACCCAAATCAGTACTTCAGTGTCAACGTAGGTATGCTTCGATGAAGAGGAGAAGAAGAAAATGCTAACCAGAGACTCATAGTCCATCCTGCCAATGTTCAAAAACACAGACTTTCAGTTCTGCAGCAAAAGCTGAATGTGTACACACTTAGTAATAATTGCAAACTACAGTTTTAAAGTTGTTTACACATTTATTAATTATTGTGCATTCCCTCATTAATGATTGTTTACAAAATAAACATTAATGCACACACTTTAAAGTCGGCAAACAGCGTTAATGGTTATTCACCTGTTTATTATTGATCAAGAGTGCCAATGAACGGTCGTTCACTCACTTGTTACAGATTACGGACACCGAATGATAGTTGATCTTAAGTGCAAAATCTTTCAAAGGTCACCAACAATATCCTTTTCACTTTTTCAACTCAAACGGTTATTTACTTGTATTTTAGTATGATCTGTCTTGTCCTGTCTTGTGCTGAAAATTCCTGAGTACTTTAAATTTTGCCTCCTTCCATACCAATTCCAAAATTCCATCCCGTCCACCCTATTCATTGGTATACATCTTATCCAAGGTTTAAGAATCAAATATCTATTTCAAAGTAGATCTTACGACTTTCTCCAGGGTGGTTAACATTTTCACTGCATTGGGTAAATACAATTGTCATGTTTTATCATGTTGATCCCATTCCACAATGGTGATTTTTGACTCAAAGAAAGGATCAATTGAGTGTCAGGTGTACTGATACTCAAAGCTATTACAGATAATAAAATGCAATTTTAAGGTTTAACAGGATTTTGCAGTGAATGTGTGTTGTTAAGCTGGGTTTAAGCTGTTTTTTATTTCTCTAAACAAACTCATTAGTTGCTCATAGTTACAAATACTGTATTTACAATGTAAGAGATAACATGTGAGAGATAACAATCTCGGTTCTCCCAATCATCAAGGATTAACACGATGAAATATTTTTCACATCCAAAAGTGTACCTGCAGAGTTTGAACAGAAGTTAAATGTGGACATATATACTTGTTGGTTCTTTGAAGTGTAAAGGACCCTAAGTATTGCATCTACTACAAAGTGTTTACCTGAAAATGGTTTTTCTTTTGGCAAACGAATGCATCATCTGCATTCGAAAAGTTGAACCCCTTGTCAGCATCCACTCTGTAGTGTGGCACATTTCTAGAAAAATGAAAATAAACCAGAAGACTTGTTTTATTTCAGTGTTACAAACTACAAAGGTACATAAATAATTTTAAATGCCAACATAAAAACCCTACCAACTACAAAATATTTTAATTTTCAAATTCCTTGAATAGACATTACACACTTAACATTTATTCTTTCAACAACTGATTTTTTATGTGACACAATACTAATCTTAAAGAGGATGTTATTAAGATATTTTGATTTTCTTTAACTCTTTAATCAAAACCCAGTCTAACAGACCACCTGGATTTTACGGAAATATAGTTTCTATACCGCCTTGTTTGTGTTGCCCATTTTCATATAACCTTTCTCTTATTTCCTTCACTACCTACAGGTAATAAAATTTTAACACCATATACACTAATCGAAGAATGCAGAACACTTACAATTCCTTAAGGTTCTGATCACAGAGGGTGTGCCAGCTGGATTGTTGGAATGCTTGGAAGCGAATGCACTGAAAACTGGTTGAGTCCAAGTAGAGACTGCCTTCACCCGATCCTTCCTGGAAGCTCAGCTCCTCATCAACACAAAGATCTGAAACAACCAACACATAGATCAATCACTATTTGAGGTTCTGGTCACAGAGGGTGTGCCAGCTAGATTGTTGGAATGCTTGGAAGCGAATGCACTGAAAACTGGTTGAGTCCAAGTAGAGACTGCCTTCACCCGATCCTTCCTGGAAGCTCGTCAGCTCCTCATCAACACAAAGATCTGAAACAACCAACACATAGATCAATCACTATTTGAGGTTCTGGTCACAGAGGGTGTGCCAGCTAGATTGTTGGATTGCCTGGAAGTCAAATCACTGGAATCTATTTGAGTCCTAGTTGAGACTGCCTTCACCGATCCTTCCTCCAAATATAGGTCCCCGTCAGCACACTATCTAGAACTCGTGTTTTAAATTTGAGTAAAAGTGCTTTTCAACAAGTAAATCTAAATGTTTCAGAACATTGTCTCTTTATAACTGTTCTCCAGTGTTTACAGGCCTTTGCATCATGTAACTTAACTGAGCCATTTTTTTAGTCTGGATTCTCATAAATTAAAACTTCAAAGTATAATAATTTATTAATTTACAAACATCACTATTAAAGTCTCTGCCTATGTTGTGTTCACTGAGCTCTGAACAATCTTATAAAGGCTAGCTTTCTAATTAAAAAAAACTCATATTTGTACATTTGAAAAGTCATAGTTACTCCTGTCTCTTGTTTCAAAAGTCTTTTGGCAGTCCATCATATTTGCTATTTCACACTCACAATAACTATGGAGTGTCATTCACATCTCTGAAAGATTTCGATTGCCATTTCACTCCCGTGATGGCTTCTGAAAGCCGTTTCACTCCCGCAGGGGCTACTGGGCTGCTTTTTCATGTTTTTATATCTTCCCGGTTTTTCTATGGTTAGCCAATATCACAGCTTATTTTTGGTTTTGCGGTTTTTACAGTCTGGTGGACACCTTGAGCAATAACTATAATGATAGAGATTTTGGCAAGGGCTGACAATACCACTATTGCACCTTAGCAGTACTATCAATCATATTTGATAGCTAACAAATGTGACGTCTTTGTCCACACCACGTCTGTTTGATTTGAATGTATTGAGGAGACAATAACATGTAGCTAAAACTCCCAGGCTGACTAACAAAATTATTCAATTTGATTTAAAATGTTGTTAGCAGAACCCAAAGCTCATTGTGGTACGTACATTATTCCTTCCATTGATCTTTATAATTCAAACTAAACAATCTTTAAATCATTTTGACAACTGAACAAACGACACGGTTATAATTTAAATTATGCCAATGTGAAGGGACTTTAGTTAATAAGTTCAATACTTATTCATCAAAATGTTATTTATTCATATTAACCAAACATAATGATATTAACAAAACAGTACAAGGTTTTGACCTAAAGGTTACTGTTTGTATTTATTTATTCAACACTGAACTTAGTTTCAGATTTCATGATCTTATCTCCCACCACATGGCTTACTGGTAACTTGATCTCTGCCCAAGATTGTGCACTGTAAGCAAATTGTACGTCAATCATATTTGAATATTGACAAAACCAATATTGTAAAATGAACTATATTTATGAAATGTTATGAGCGGTAAAATTCTAAACCTATCAAAACCATTTTGTGGTAGGTACCAAGGGCATGTAGCAAACTAATGGGTATTCAATTAGGCATTGTTGATTAATATTTTAATATGCTGCCACTAATTCTGTACTCGCTAGCTTGGCAACTTCAGGACCTCACCCAAGCCGGATTATTCAATATTCAATTATTGGGCATGATTTAGAACCAGTCTATCCAACATCTAAATAAGAGTACGGAATTGTGCCATATCCGGCTGATATGCTCACCTTACGAGGTCTTAAAACGTCCCTTCTATGCAAAGAAAATTATGTTCTTATTGTTCTAAGTTTTAGGTCTCAATTTATTTCAAAATTCACTGTGAAATCCAGGTTACTGCAAGATACGAAAACCTCCTCTATAACCAAATTTAACATGAACATCCAGAAGAAAATGAGTCAATGCAGTAATACCTCACGTTCTTTGGGGTCTCTAGGGATTCCTCACGTGCCCTTTGGTTATCGAGTTAGGCACATGCACAAGTTAACATTGACGCTTATTGAATGCTAGCTTTTGCTGACTGAATCATCTTCAGTTTACCAACCTTTTATAACCTTGATTAGTAAACTGGAGATGCCATAGTGAAAAAGTGAAGTTGAGGTTAGGTAAAATAGAGTATTTTAAAGTCCTCACTTGGTGGCAAACTATTTAAGACGTTTTCACTTGAATTTTCATTTCATTTCATGCCTTAGCCGGTGAAAGCTAGCTCTTTAGAAATAAAGTTGTGAAAAGGAAAAAATCTGAAACCATCTCTTTTTCACCAAGTATTTACAGAAGAAAAATTATTCAGTCTCGTTCCAACGTGAAAAATCCTAATCTTGCCCCTAAATTAAAAAAATCTATCCTGTCCACCCCTAATAAAGTTATCAACATTTACTTCTTTTGCACTCGACTGTGGCTCAAGCAAGTTAACCAACCGACGCTTCTACTGTAGCCGTTTTAAGTCAACGTACCGTGTTGGTCTCCTGCTTGACTCTGACATTGTCCTCAGAGAGCTTGCTTCTTGGACCCATGGGTTAGTGACGTATAGATGATTGTCTCAGACTGGTCCTCTGCCAGGGGTTGGGGATGGAGGGCGCAGGGAGGCGTGAGCTGTACCCAGAGCCAGGCTGTTGGAGTTGCTGCTGCTGCTGCTGCTGCGGTTTGTAACCCTACGACAAACAAGATAAGATTAATCAATAAGAAAGGTTGCTTATGTATTATTACTTAGGTTTCCCAAAAAATGATAGCATAATTTAAGTGTAGGAAATATCATCTCAAAGTACCAGGTAAATAATGTTTCAGTAGTGAAGAAATATGACATTTTGATCCATATTGAAAATATTCCTTGTAGTAGTTTTCTACATTTATGTTCTTATACGTTATATGTTCTTTGAAACTCTCTTTGAATCTAAATTCATTCCTAATAATATTTTATGGGCGTTTGGTTGCATTTTTTATCTTTCATTACAAAAGGATTTCTAACATGTTCTTTCTTCTAGAGTGTGAAAGAAGATATTGTAACTAGAGTGAACTAGGCATACCAGCGGAAGCGGGGGAAGGCTGAGAGAGCAAGGGAGTGAGTACGGAGGGGTGTTGCACCAGCATGGAGTCAGCACCTTGGATGTGTATAGTGTGCGGGTCTTGCCATACACAGGAGACTGCATCAGCAGGTCTGTCAGACCCGTACTTGAGCCATTCTTGTGGTCTGAAACCCACAAACAACTTAGTGTTAGTGAAAGCTATGCCAATCAACCCGGACAATAGGATCAAAGTGAATGGGTAAACTACAACTATTATGCTCACTAGTACTTAGAATAGAATAGTTTATTGGCAACAAGATATTTTATACAAGAAGAAGTACTACATAACTGAGGAACAACAAAGAACACCAACGAAGATCCACCTAGGCCTACCTTATCTATGAAAATATTTTCTGCTAACATTCAATCGGTCCTCAACAAACTGACAGAATTAGAACTAATTACAGATGAAGAAGATTTCTCCGTCATTTGTGTGTGTGAGCACTGGTGTTCCTGGGAGTCTAAAACTCTGGCATTTTTGCCAGGTTTTGAATGTGCTTCAATGTTCTGCCGGACTCAGCAAACCCACGGTGGTACTGCAGTCTACATCAAGCAAGGGCTTGAATACTGCCAATTGACTTATCAGATCTCATGAGAACGACACTTTGAGGTGGTAGGTGTGGTTGTAAATTTTCCTGGCCTAAACATTATCTGTATATCCCTATACAGAGTCCCTAATGGTGATAAAGACATCTTCCTAAATACCTTCAAAAGGCTTTGGTTACGCTTATCAAGGATGGACCTTCCTATTTTGGTGTGCGGTGACCTCAACCTGGACATAACTGTTGCGGAGCCTTCTACAACTAGATTCCTTAACCCCTAAGATCTCTTGACTGTTTCTGTGCAAACTTTCAACCTACAAGGGGGAACTCTGTTCTTGACAATGTTGTAAGCAACTTACCCAGAAACTGTATCAACGTCTCTGTACTCGAACCACCCATTTCTGACCATTGCGCCTTAATTAACAATATATCTAAAATCTTCCCCTACTACAATCTTTAAAACCAGAGAAAAAGTTATTAGATCCCTCAGTAAACCAAACCAGGAAAAGTTTCTATCACTTCTATTTAACACAGACTGGGAAGATATAATAAATAAACCTAGTGAAGAAGTCATGCCATTTGATAATTTCTTTAAACACTTTCTAAAATGTATGGAAATATGTTTCCGTTAAAACAGTCAAGATTAGTCCCCAGCCTAATTCATCGAAACTAAAGTTCAGGCCACCAAAGGAAGTTCTGGCATTAAAAGAAGAGATGACCCGTCACTATGGCTTCTACAAGTAGGCCTTGAAATATAAAACCTATGAAGAAGAAACCAGAACCCAATATGTAGCAGCAAGGAAGAATTACAAGCAAGCTCTAAAAGGGCTCAATTGAATTTCAACTCGGACTACATAATGTCTGCACAAAATAGCTGCAGGACGGCTTGAAATTATAAACGCCAGACGAGGTAAACCTGCCAACGACAAAATACATCACAAACTGACTCCTGATGACTTCAACAACTTCCTGTCTTCAGTGAAGGCTGCCTGCGACAAGGCTCCATCTTCAATCGAGAACTCGGACCAACTTCTACACAACCATGAGGTCCTCCATCAATCTTTCAATTGGAGCTTAGTGTCCTATGAAGATGTTCAAAAGTGTATTTTGTCTATAAAAAGCAGTTCAAGCAAAGATATCTATGATATCAGTGGTGATTTAATAAAGAAAGTGCTTCCAGTTATTCTCGAGCCTCTTACAGTGTGCATAAATCAGTGTCTTCTGTCAGGTCAGTTTCCTACTCTTCTTAAGCTATCGAAAGTAGTACCTATCTTTAAGAAAGGTAATCCTGCTTCGGCAGAAAGCTACCAATCTCTCTGGTACCCACATTCTCCAAAATTATCGAGAAGGCTGTGATACACCAAATAAATGAGTTTTTCGAAACCAACTCACTTTTTCAAAATTCCAGTTTGGATTTGAAGGGGTTTGTCAACGGTAAATGCGGTGGAGACCTCAGTTTGATTCCTAACAAGTAACAATGATGGTGTGTTATCGGCATACAGGAGGACCTCCGCAGGCAGACACTCACTCAGATCGTTGACCATGACAATAAACAGTAAGGCACCAAGTACAGAGCTTTGGGGATCCCACAATTTACCTCCAGAGAACTTGAATTTTGCTGTCATAAAAGACATAATGTTATATAAAATAATTTTGCATATCTGTAACCTCATCTTTCTTGTGTAAGGGGACAACCTTTGCTATCTTTAATTGATCCGAAATATATCTGATACAAAGAGGAATTAATAAAATGATATAAAACTTGTCTTAAATCCTTGTTTACAGCTTTTACTACTGATATTAGTACCTCATCAAAACCACTAGAATTTTTACTCTTTAATAAGTTTACTATTCTTTCCACCTCCATTACTTCTAATGGTCTTAGATTAAAATATGTTGACTGAAGAGATATGTTTTCAGAAATGTTATAATCTAAAATCATATTTACAGTATTATCAATATTTACAGTTTCATTCCTAGTACAATCCACACTTTGATCTTTAACAATACTAACAAAATAATCATGAAACTGTTTATCACCATTTTCCCTACCTCAGAACTAATGATTTTCCACACAGTTTTTGAATCTTTGAAGAATTACTGATTTTCCATTTTAATTTGGTTTTATAGTCATTGTTTTCCAGTTTTATAAATGTCTTTGTTCTTCTTTGATCTGTATTCTTATTTTCTCTTAATTCGTTTGTAAGTTGGATTATATTTAATCTTTGTGATTTAAGTTCATCAGTTATTTTTGTTATCGTTTATTGTAATCAAGACTTTTGGGAATGCTTGATTAAAATAATAGGAAAGAGTGTTTTGAAAAAATCATATTTACTTTCCACTGGAGCGAAATACACATCAGCCCAAGTTTCTTTAGAAAATAGCTGAGAAAACAATTTTATGTTCTCAAGGGTAAACTTGCGTATTTCTTGTTTTGTCTTTGAGTTGTTTTCCGTTGACAAACCGTCAAAGTTTAGCTCTAATACTTGGCCATTATGATCCGATAGACAAGTAACTAAGCCTTCTATTCAGCTCTACATTTTTGACTAAAAAATTGTCTATTGCTGTTTTGAAAAATTCTGTTACTCTAGTTGGAAAATTAACAAGATAAGTCATATAAAGACTTTTCAGTAACTCTTCAAATAATTTATATCTGCTATCTTTTGTTAAAACATCAATATTTAAATTTCCAGCAACAATGATCCTATCAAATCTTTTATCAAAGTAATGAATTAAAACACTCATCCTCTCTAAGAAAATGTTTTCATTTGAGTTAGGTGACCTGTATATAGCAACAATGACATATTTTAATTTATTTACAATTATTCCACATTTATTTATAAACAGTAAAGCTACTAGCACAAAACTCAAACTGCATCTCCTCAATCAAATTTTGACACATAGCATTTGGTACAGCCACCGCTTTAATTAAAACTCTCCTCTGACAATATAATCATCCCTCCCTTTGACATTTTTACCCTTGAAAATGAGATTGAGCTACACAGCTATTTACATTAAGCCGGTCTATTTCTTCATCCCTCATATCTGTTAAAACAATAGTATGAGGTTTTACTTCATCTGATGTTATTTCTAGTGAATTTATTCTAGAAGCAAGATGCTGTATGTTTTGATAAAAAATCTTTACTATTTTTTATTAACTATTTGATTGGGGTATTTAGTTGACTTGGTAGGTTTAAAGCAGGTGACTGAATGTTACTAAGATTACATTTCTCTGGGCTCCCTAGTACACTCTGGGGCATTTCGTCACTACTCTGCTTTAGCACTTCACTAAATGTCAGCACGCCAGGCACCACTTTTGGATCTTGTTGGAGAGGTACCTTCAAGAAATGACGACTGTTGTTCAGCGGGAAGCTGTGTATGTCTGACTGCAGATGAAGTTGGATTGAGTGACCAGTCTGCGTCTTTCTGAAGTTCATGGACGTTAATATGGTGAATTAGCCTCTGCTCAAATTCTGCATGCGACAGACCATTTCTGAGTAATTAATTCTCTTCGGTGCTGGTTCTAGGATACTATTTCCACTTCAGCTCCTATTACTTGTTGAAAAATTGCACTAGCTGCTTGGTGAAAATGTATATATTAATTCTGTCTCTGACACAACCAAAAGGTAGACAAGCTTTTTAAACCTCTTTTCTTAAAATCGTCCTTTTTAAACCTCTTTTCTTAAAATCGTCTATCATCTGACCGAAGGCTGAGTCGTAGTCACAAATGTTTCGTTTCATAAAATACTTCTGTTTAGTCACAAGACTGTAGACTGGTGCTCTGTGAGAGTTTTGAAAGTCAGGTGACTACTGGCGTAGTCGGAGGCTGAAGGTCTGCCAAGTTCTTCTCTCATGATCACCACCACTCCTGCTCCCATGAAAAGTCTGCAGAGACACAATGCTAAAGCTGTATCATTTCTGAATTCTGAACATCATTTCTGAATTCTTGGATCATATTTTTCATTTTTTTTTCAGTTATTTTCATTTTGAAGATATTGAAGACATACAGATGTGTCTTGTGTTTACAAATGATGATGCCTTAACTGGCAAAAGCGCTTTTGCTTATTAAATTAATAAAACTTGTTTAAATCAAGTAATTATTTAAAAATCTTTCTTCTTGTTTAATTAGCAAATTAGGTGAGCTCTCTCTGTCAGTTGAGGTGTTGCAGCAGAAGGAGAAATGTTGTTGGTGCTAATCTTCGTTATCAGTGTTAGTGATTGGGATTTCCAGGTGAAGCAATGAGGATTCAGGTTACTGCAGTGGTTTTATATACAGTATTACTTTTCACATTGATTTATTTGCTTTTGTTCGTTATTATTGATACCAACTAATAAATATGAACTGTGAAAGTGAGATCATATCAAACATTTCTTCTCTATCGTGTTGTGAGTGTAAGAACAGTCTTCATTTAAGTTGTATTTCTCATCTAATACAGAGAGACTTTAACCTTTTGCGCTCCAATGGCGAACTGAGTCCGACATCGGAGCGGAACGGCAAAATAGTCTAGTCCGACCCATCGTTTATTGCATATAGGGCAAACGAGAGGCTAGGACTACACTACACTAACGGCCTAGCAGACAACACGGACACTACCGCCCTCCCCCCACGCCAACTCACGTGCGAGTTTGACAGCCCACGACAAACAGCCCGGTGGTTTAGTGGTTATAGTGACGGACAGCTGGCCCCTGTCTGTCACGGCGTGGTTCAATCCCACCGGTGCGCTCTGGTGCGGTGCAATGCTGAGCATTGTATCATTCGGTGCGGGGCCACAATGACCAGCTGAGGATCACTGAAGAGAAAATGGCTCATCAAATCCAGTGAGGCGGAGAGTGGCACTTTTTGAGCTTAGGGAGGCGCTAAATCCCCGCGCTTAGAGGAGTGATTCAATGATTGGTAATGCACCGTACCAGAGAGCGATTTTGCTGAAATTTTGCGTACAGGGGACTGGGAAACCCATACGGAGGGTTTTTGAAAATTTAAAAATAAATTGGGCGCAAAGGGTTAAATACTATCAGACACAAAAACATGGTATTGCATGTGGTGTGTCAAACTAAAATTGCTATATGCTAAGTAATTGTAAATAATTGTAGATTCTAAGAACTGTAATAATTTTATTGCATCAATTTCTCAACTATGGTAGAGAGTGTGCTCTCTTATTTACATGGATATACTTACGTGGAGAGTGGGCCTGAGGTGAATACGGAGGCTCGGACCCGGAATCTGGAGGGCTTTCCGGCAGACTGTGTCTGAAACCAGTCAACATTCACAGCATCAAGCACGACATACAGTCAATCACACAACCAAAGATAAACATCAAATCAGTTCAACATCTTGTGGCAAAATTAACACTGTTTTCATTTCAACTGCACCCAAACCCTGTTTCAACCTCAGTTGGCAGTATGGAAAACCTGTATATTGTGTTATTTAAATGGGAGTTTGACAGTTCGGCATTCATCTACCCCTTTTATCAGGGCTACCTTGAGATTCTTTTAATGTGTAGTCTATTACAAATTATTCTCGGAGGAGGAAATTGCTGTAGTGAATAGAGGCTTTTCTTCTAAAAAGTCGAATGACACAAATTATGTCTCCACATGGCTTCTTAAGCAATGCTCAGAGCATCTTCTGAAGCCTCTCATCTGATCAACCTCTCTTTTCACTCAGGAACTTTTCCTTCTTCACTCAAAATCGCAAAGTCTCAATCTTTAAAAGGCTGACCCTTTTCTTGCAAAATTACCGCCCAATCTCCATTCTTCCAGCCTTCAGCAAGATTTTCGAGAAGGTTTTCCTAACTCGAGTTGTAGGGTTTTGGAAAGGGATAGTCTGCCATCATCAAACCAGTTCGGTTTCCGAATGGTAAATCGACAATAGACGCAGTCGCGTCTTGTCGATATGATAGTGGAGGGAATTGAATGTCGGAGAACACACTAAGTGTGTTCCTCGACCTTTCAAAAGCTTTTGACTGTGTTGATCATTGTATACTACTTCAAAAACTTGAGTATTACGGGATACGAGAGTGCCACTAAGTTGGCTTGAATTGTATCTTAGTAATAGGACGCAATTTGTAGGAACTTCCGACGCTAGATCGGAGAGAGAGTCCTGGCTATGGGATCCCTCAGGGCTCCATACTAAGTCCTCTGCTCTTTTGATCTACGCCAACGACGCTGCTCATCGGTACACTCGGGACGCCTCGTCCAGTACGCAGATGACTCGACTCTGTTTCAAAGCAAAATCAATCAAAGATCTTGAAAAATCACGTTCATCGAGCTCAACAAATCAATCCAACATTTTAACGGCCTCAATCTCAAAACGAACCCAACCAAATCATCATTCATTCACTTCCGCTTACGGCAGACAGACGGATCATAGTCCAACCGTTATGTTGGATGAGACCAAGTCGAAGAAGTCTATTTGGCAAAATTCCTCGAATCCACCTTGATCGAGGGTTGACGTGGGACTGTCACGTGACAATGTCTGCTCTAAATTAGCCTCGGGAATTTTTGTTTTGAGGCAACTATCCGAATATTGCCCAACTCAGGTACTGATGACGGCTTATTACGGAGTAATCTATTCACACCTTTCCTACGGATTGGCGTTATGGGAGGTTGCAAAACACAAACTTCTCAAGAATGTTTATTCTCCAAAAACGTGCGATTGAATAATTGCAAAACTTCAATGGAGAGAGTCGCAAGCCAGCATTCAAAATCTGAAATTGTTGACACTTCCCTGCCTGTACATTCTAGAATCGTCTCTCTTTTCAAATAAAATGCGACAGCATAAGAGGTAGCGATATACACTCTTATGTCACTAGAGGCAGGGATGACTACCGGACTGGGAGACACAGAACGGTGGTCCATGAACGTTGCCCTCCCAGGCAGGAATTCATTTCGTCAACAGGCTTCCAAATTCAATAAAAGTGCTCATATGCTTACGGCATTTAAAACTCGCTAAAAAAGTTTTGGTCGCAGAAGCTTTTACAGCGTTGAGGAGTTTTGGCACACAATTGGGATATCTGATCAAAGAGCTAGGAGGAACAATTCGTATGAATGAAGATGAATGAGTGCACACAAGGTATGTTTGAAAGAGTTCTCGATGTTTGAGTGAATGGAAAATTTTAGTTTTACATCCTAAATGACGATTGCCATGCATTATAGAAATGTTTATGCAATAAACTATTGATTGATTGATTGAATTGTAATTTTGACAAACCATCAATTTTTATGATGTAGCGGTATTTTCAAACATTGGTTGGAATAGTCCTAGGTTAGTTCTTAAGTTAAGATAGTAATTAAATGTAGTTCCTAGATTAGTGTAGTCCTCTGAAGACGGGTTGAGTTTCTAACTACCCGAAACGTTAGGAGTAGTTTTCTCCGGAAGTGGCTGGAAAAGTCCGTTCTTTCCTTTTACTTAAGGCAGAATCTTCCTTAGAATGGGTCATTAATTAATAGCTCAATGACCAATGGAAATACAAGGACCGACGGCTTAACGTGACTTCCGAACCACGCAGTTAATGGGTCTGATATGTCTAAACGATGGTGGGAGTTGATGCGGGTATCATCAGATGATCACTGAGACTATCTGAGTTGCTTTAGACCTATATCATCCAAAACCTGACCTCCATGAAGCTGGATACAAGACCACGCCACGAGTCCCAGTGGATAAAAGAAGATCCAAGATCAACTTATAAAGATTTTAAAAGAAAGAAAGAAAAAATTTTGATTGAGCATTTTTTAAATGGTTTACATATTTGGGTCCCACACAGGAGACCCTTCGTTTGAAAAAAAAACTACCTCTTCATGACCGCCTTCATGTGCAACTTCTGCAACGAAGAGTTACCTTTTGCCCAATTCTCCTGTTAACCAAACGTGTAAATTGATTTTATTTAACCATTCAATAAGATTTTTGTACCACTCTTACCAGCATTTTTAACATTCTTAGTAGCATATTTCATTTCATGCTGCCACTTCTAATGTGCCTAGCACTTTATCCTAGAATTACTGATTTGATTAATTAAAGTAAGATCTAAGATTTAAACTAAGGGCTAAGATGTTTTATCTACTTTTATTTGCCAAGGGTTGCAGTCCAAGGTAGGGTAGATTAAGAGTACAGGGAAAGGGAAGAAAAGAAAAGAACGGGAAACATGGTGCTACTGTGTTCTCAGCATTTAATGTCTAGTACATTGAAATCATTTCCAGACACCAAAAGTTATTTTATCACAGCAAAACGCACCAATTTTAAGGTAAACTACTAACTTCCTAACAACAATTTT
Organism: Matsumurasca onukii; assembly: GCA_018831715.1. NCBI lineage: Eukaryota > Metazoa > Arthropoda > Insecta > Hemiptera > Cicadellidae > Matsumurasca > Matsumurasca onukii. The sequence goes on along the minus strand of CM032064.1, from coordinate 320,124 downwards.
AATACTACAATAGATTTAAAAGAAGTCGGGTTTTAAAAAAAGTAGGGTATTTAGTTAGTAGAATAAAGTTATTATATAGGTCGTTCTCTCTGCACCTGTAAGTTCTTTTACACTTATAAAGAAATAACAAAAGTACTTACGGGTGAGTGTGCGGCTGTCAACCAGAACAGTGGAGTTGTGCTGAGTGAAGGAGGGTTGAGATGATGAGCCTGTGCTGAGGACTGCTGTGGCCACAGTGCCAGGTTTGGTGACAAGGTGCTGGTGGTGACCTGTGCTGCTGTCCACTGTGACCACGGGCGCCAGGCCACGACCCCCGACCCCCTCATTGCTGGTCAGTGTGTCTCCAAAGTATCTGCAACACCACGTGTGACATGTACACTAAGCTCCTGACAAGGCTAAAGCCAGGGTGCCAGGCTTGGTGACGAGGCATTGGTGGTGACCTGTGCTGCTGTCCACTGTGACCACCACGGCGCCAGTCCACGACCCCGACCCCTCATTGCTGGTCAGTGTGTCTCCAAAGTATCTGCAACACCACATGTGACATCAAGACTGTGTCCTGATGACACCAGGCGCTCAGGCTCTTGCGGACGGCATTGGGTAGCTCTGTCCACTGACAAGGCTTGCAGTCCACGCACCGACCCCCCCCCTATTGCTGGTCAGTGTCTCCAGTATCCAACACCACATGGTCATGCCAGCTCCCTGCAAGGCTAAAGCCAAAGGTGCCAGTGGTGACGAGGTATTGGTGGTGACCTGTGCTGCTGTCCACTGTGACCACCACGGGCGCCAGCCAGCCACGACCCCCGACCCCCTGATTGCTGGTCATCAGTGTGTCTCCAAAGTATCTGCAACACCACATGTGTCATGTACACTTAGCTCCTGACAAGGCTAAAGCCAGTTTGGTGCCAGGCTTGGTGACGAGGTATTGGTGGTGACCTGTGCTGCTGTCCACTGTGACCACCACGGGCGCCAGGCCACGACCCCGACCCCTTTCTCATTGCTGGTCAGTGTGTCTCCAAAGTATCTGCAACACCACAAGTGACATGTACACTTAGCTCCTGACAAGGCTAAAGCCAGGGTGCCAGGCTTGGTGACGAGGTATTGGTGGTGACCTGTGCTGCTGTCCACTGTGACCACCACACGGCCAAACCACCGACCCTCGACCCCATCATTGCTGGTCAGTGTCTCCAAAGTATCTGCAACACCACATGTGTCATGTACACTTAGCTCCTGACAGGCTAAAGCCCCAAGGTGCCCCTGATTGCTGGTCAGTGTGTGTCTCCAAAGTATCTGCAACACCCTCACATAGCGGTGGTCATGTACACCACTGTGACCACCACGGGCATGCCAGGCCACACCCCGACCTCCCCTAATTGCTGGTCAGTGTGTCTTCCAAAGTATCTGCAACACCACATGTGACATGTACACTTAGCTCCTGACAAGGCTAAAGTGCCAGGGTTGCAGTGCCAAATGAGGTATTGGTGGTGACCTGTGCATTGGGTCCACTGTGACCACCACGGCGCTGCCAGCCGACCCCGACCCCCTCATTGCTGGTCAGTGTGTCTCCAAAGTATCTGCAACACCACATGTGATGTACACTTAGCTCCTGACAAGGCTAAAGCCAGGATGCCAGGCTTGGTGACGAGGTATTGGTGGTGACCTGTGCTACTGTCCACTGTGACCACCACGGGCGCCAGGCCGCGACCGACCCCTCATTGCTGGTCAGTGTGTCTCCAAAGTATCTGCAACACCACAAGTGACATGTACACTTAGCTCCTGACAAGGCTAAAGCCAGGGTGCCAGGCTTGGTGACGAGGTATTGGTGGTGACCTGTGCTACTGTCCACAGTGACCACCACGGGCGCCAGGCCACGACCCCGACCCCCTCATTGCTGGTCAGTGTGTCTCCAAAGTATCTGCAACACCACATGCCATGTACACTTAGCTCCTGACAAGGCTAAAGCCAAGGTGCCAGGCTTGGTGACGAGGTATTGATGGTGACCTGTGCTACTGTCCACTGTGACCACCACGGGCGCCAGGCCACGACCCCGACCCCTCATTGCTGGTCAGTGTGTCTCCAAAGTATCTGCAACACCACATGTGACATGTACACTTAGCTCCTGACAAGGCTAAAGCCAAGGTGCCAGGCTTGGTGACGAGGTATTGGTGGTGACCTGTGCTACTGTCCACTGTGACCACCACGGGCGCCAGGCCGCGACCCCGACCCCCTCATTGCTGGTCAGTGTGTCTCCAAAGTATCTGCAACACCACAAGTGACATGTACACTTAGCTCCTGACAAGGCTAAAGCCAGGGTGCCAGGCTTGGTGACGAGGTGGTGGTGACCTGTGCTACTGTCCACAGTGACCACCACGGGCGCCAGGCCACGACGACCCCTCATTGCTGGTCAGTGTGTCTCCAAAGTATCTGCAACACCACATGTGCCATGTACACTTAGCTCCTGACAGGCTAAAGCCAAGGTGCCAGGCTTGGTGACGAGGTATTGATGGTGACCTGTGCTACTGTCCACTGTGACCACCACGGGCGCCAGGCCACGACCCCGACCCCCTCATTGCTGGTCAGTGTGTCTCCAAAGTATCTGCAACACCACATGTGACATGTACACTTAGCTCCTGACAAGGCTAAAGCCAGGGTGCCAGGCTTGGTGACGAGGTGATTGTGGTGACCTGTGCACTGTCCACTGTGACCACTGCAGGCGCCAGGCCAGCCACGACCCCCGACCCCTCATTGCTGGTCAGTGTGTCTCCAAAGTATCTGCAACACCACATGTGACATGTACACTTAGCTCCTGACAAGGCTAAAGCCAGGGTGCCAGGCTTGGTGTCGAGGTATTGGTGGTGACCTGTGCTACTGTCCACTGTGACCACCACGGGCGCCAGGTCACGACCCCCGACCCTCTCATTGCTAGTCGGTGTCACCAAGTAAGTGTGGGTTTAGGTTATTTGTTGCCGATTTAAAATCAAGTGTATATAATTCATTTTAGTTACCATTTTGATAGATTTGTTTCCTGGAAATCATGAATTTGTTTGTACTCAGTTTCATTGATTGTACTTGTTTTTATTAAAAGCCAAGTAATGAACTAATTGATTTAATTTTACTTACGTGTGATTATCGTCTGTTTCGTCATTGATGAAGTCCTCGAGTTGACTGAAATCCAAAGCCTCGTTGTCTATACCTCCCACAAAATCACTGCGCCCTGCATCATAGAAAGCAACATTTAATTGCAAGTTTTTTATGAAAATAAAATTAAAATACTTTCCTTTAGTGATAAAAATTTTAAGAGTGTATCTGGTATTTGAAAATCCTAACAAGAAACGCCATGGGAAAATTGAGTTACTTTTACTTATTTCACTTTAGGGACCTTAAAGAATAATGGAGATAAAACGAGTCAGGCAAATTAGTGATCAGTCCAGTCAGTGAAGTTAGTGCATTCAGTGATACCAGTTCCGTCAGTGAAGTCAGACGATGGTGCTACTGCTTTGTTTATTGACGATTTTAAACAGGTAAAATTACGGTAAAGTCCATGGTGGAATTAAATATGGTAAATTCTTTTGGATTTAAAACTTATGTGGTTTATCATCTATACTAATATATAAAAATGAGATGGTGTGTGTCTGCCTGTTCCTCAATCACGCAAAAACCACTAGACCAATTTTAATGAAATGTTTCAGGAATGTGGCTTATATACCTCGTTAACACATAGGCTATTAACATGTTTGACAATTGTATTACTTTAAAGATGGTGGTCATTAATAAAACGTCATTACATGTGTGAAAATGTACAAGCTCAATACTGGGTAAAATTCTAGAAAACCTTAACAGATATATAATTTTTGATAGGACATACGAGCTTTAAAATTTAATCCTCTACACAAAAGGTCCTGAGCACTTTTGTCGTATCTTCAATTGTTTGCTCGGAAAGCTTGCCTCAGCGTGGAGAAACAGGCTCATGATCGACTGGCTTGTGGAGCGCTCGACAGCGGGGCTCTGTTATCTATATAAATAAAATAAGACTTTTGTCTGTACATTGCAATGAATCCATCGGCTTATTTTTATTTGATGTTTATATACTTTGCAAAGGACCTGGCGTCAAAAAGTCCTGTCTGTCTGTCTGTAACGTTTTTAGGGCATATTGAACCGCTTAAACTCAAAATCCGCTGAAGCTTTGTCGGTGAAACTTCGTTTAAGGGCTTAGCCCATTACACAGTGGGTCTTTATCTATGTTTTGTATCCATACAACATCCACAAAATAAGTGGCAAGGGACCAAAGTGAACATCTTTTATAGGCATTTCGAACAGCTTATAAGTCAAAATCAGGTATTAAATACTGTTTTGCATTTTGGTTAATCCAAAAGTTTTATTTAAATGGTAAAGTCTACTCGTCGGTGCTAACAGAGTGCCGGATTTCAAGCCAACTTGGCAAACAGCCACATTATATAGTGTGTGAAGTGTGTAAATAGCAATTTCTTAGAAATTGGTCGTTTCTTTAGTTAGCTTAACGTTTTTAACATAATACATTAGAGTAAATTATACTACTAAATTTGCCTATATGATTTATATATATGAGGCTCAAACAAAAAAACTGTGAAACTGTAAATAAATCTGACATAAAACCTATACCTATTTTGCTACCGGTTGGCTTTTTCCTGTTAAAACGGGCGGTTTGTGTTCTCTTTTTGAAGGAATGAAGGAAATGTGGTGAACTGTGTGGTCGGGGGGAGGGGGGCAGATAACGGAATCTGACCCGGGGTCCTGGAGGACAGGTGGCAGCTCACACCATACCCCCAACTCCATCCACCACCTACCCGCAACCCCTACCGTAACACAAGTACGTCAATGTTTGGTCAATACTCCATAGTCGAATCTTCCACCGGGTCATATGCTAGGCCTGAGTAAGCGCGATTCTGTGTCAGACGCTTCAAATCTTCAATGGTAATGAAAGAGATTGTGTGTTGGCAGGCTCTGCTTCTTAGCGAGCATAGTTTACAATCACAGCAGGTTGAAAGAAAATAAAGACTGAAAGGTCAAGGTACCCTTGCCAACAGTCATTTTCGCTCTGGGCATGACTTTAGCCGATGTCCTATCGAAATACGGCGAAAATCGTAAGCAAAACATTATTCTTCTAATACGTGATAGTTGGTATACACTTATAGTGAAGTTAAATAAATACACTCTTTCGACGAAAATAGGCAGACAACAAATTTGCTCTTCAGACAAAAGCATACGAACCAACTCGACCTGACACAAATATTTGACTGTGACGATCACGCCCCACTTCTTCACAAATTACGAGAAACAAGGCGTGACCCTAAGGTACTTTGAATCGTCTATTAGTAATATACCAAAATTCGTAAAATATTGAATGAGGTAGGAAGGGCTGAACTTTGGGGTCCCGCAGGGCTCTCTACTTAGTCCATTGCTATTTTCGATATACGTCAATAAACCATGTCGGCTCATCGGTCCAACAAGGACAAATGGATCAGTACGCAGATGACACAACTCACTGTCTTAGCGCGAACTCGATCAAAGAACTAAAAAAAGCAGCATTCGTTGACCTCCATGGCAAAATCCAATACTTGAATGAGCTCGACCTCAAAGCAAACTTTGCACATGGTGGCTTGTGGGAAAAAGACTCAGTCATACTCAAGCAAATTCCTCTGAATACGCTGGATCAAGGTTTGATCTGGCCATCTGGGACTGCCACGTAATTCAAAACCATCGTCAGGAATTTACTTTTTGATAAACTCGTTCTGAGTACTGTCCAAACCGAGTACTAATCACAACGTACTCTAGAGTAATCTTTCCTCATCTCTCCCGCAGACTGATGGCATGGGGTGGCTGATCAAATGGAAATGTTTCAAGAATTTTCATTCTTTTATAAAGATTGATTTATAAAATTGCGAAGCTGAAAGAGAAAATCGTGCAAGCTTGCCTTGAAAAATTTAAAACTCTTGATACTCCTTGTATTTTAAATTTGATATGTGTCGTTTTAAAACTAAATTCGAAACCATAAGATGTAATCATATACACTCTTATGTTACTGGAGGACAACTACAGTGCTGGGAGACACAAAACAGGTAGCTTTGAACGTTTGCCAGCACAGGGAGGAGTTTTATTTGGCATCAAGCTCCCAAAGTCAATCGAAAGTATCCCAAAACTGAAGCCGTTGAAAACTAACCTAAAAAGTTCATCGCAGAAGTCTATTACAATTCAGGCAATTTCGTGCACAGAACCTCGTCGAAATTCAACACTAACGCATCTGCGAAATCCTCATCGAAATATCTCAGACAATTATACAAATAAAAATAATGAAAGGGTATGGTAGTTAACTCTCAGCCATTCTATTGAACCGCTCCACAGCTCCAAACACAAGACCACACTAACCTGTTGAGTGATTACCTTAGGGACTAACTCCTCTTCAAACCCAGTCCCCCTCAACAGTCACCACCCAGCTATTAACTATCAGGCAAACAACGTGGTGGATTCTTGCAAATATGTACTGATAGACCCGGTAAGGGGACCAAACTAAATATTTGTAAGCGACACGTAAAAGCACTGTTATTTTAACTATAGTTAATTTATATTTTGAAATACTAAAAGACAAAAAATAATGATATTGTGACTTTTTCGGTACTTTGTGATGGCATTTTATAATGAAGACGTTTTCGTCTAGCTTGTGTACAGTTAGCAAGAGACTCCATACTACTGGTGCTTAATTCAGCAGAAAAAGCAATGGTGCAATGGTCCAGGTAGAGAATTGGAAAGAATCGACGTTCAGCTAGAGTCCCTCAGGGATCTATCCTCGGTCCTATTTTGTTCCTCCTTTATGTATCAGTCGAACGGTAATTGTTTGCAGAACTATCAGTCTAAAACGGAAAATTAATTCAATACGCGGGCGACACGACCGTATGCTGCACAGAGAAAACTATAGAAGAATTTGAAACTCATATAATGAATAAACTTAAACCAGTGATTACTAATCTACTACCTGAGTAGATTAGTAATCATTGCTCGCTGCTTGCGTTCAAAACTTTCTGATCTTGAACTTAAAGGTAATAACTCAAAACAATTTATAAAACTTAACCTTAGGCCGCAACCGCTTGATAGCGCTAGACCAACGTTAATGTTAGGAGAAACCGGGTTGTTCTAAATTTCTCGGTATCCACCTATACCAACGACTATCTTGGGAGTATCGTATAAATAAGTTGTTATCCAGAATTTCCCAAATTTATTCACTCTTAACAGACTTTAAAAATGTTGCCCTACCGATGTTTTTTGGACCTTATATTGTGGACGTATTCAATCACACTTAAATAACGGAATATGTTTATGGGAGTTTGCTCTAACCTTTTGCTTAACAGGGTCTTTAAACTAAAAAAACAACCATGAAAATAGCACATCTAAAGTCTAGAGACAACGCATGTCCTACAGAGAGGCATTTGAAGACCCACTCTCCCGTCTCTGTACATACTTGAGACTGTTATGTACTGTCTCAATAAGTGCACACTGATTCAATAAGTGCACACTGGTCTCCACGGTTATGAGACGAGGGTGAGCGGTACCTTCAGATTGGCTCAACACCGTACTACCGTAGCCAAACGCTTGCCTTCCTACGCAGGAGTTACATTCTTAAATATAATAGCTGGGTTGAGTTAGTAACAATAATATGATAGACGTTTTTGTGCAGCTTTGTAATGTTGTTCGCAATAAATAAATATTCTACTCTAATCTATGGTTTTCTACAAAAAATACATTTTATTTGATACAGACTCCACCTATGCAACTGCAAACGTGTTTTTCGGATTACCGCAAGGCTGTTTGAGAAAACCCCCTACTAAAATATAATATGTTAAGTTTTCTATACAAAGTCAAGGTCAAAATCCACTTTACCTGCGTATAAACAAAAGTACATACTTATTACACATAGAAAAATAACAATAATGGAAGCTTAACTAACAATGTTTACAGATTGGAGTTAACAAAAATAATAAAGGTTGATGATTGCTTATCTAATACATTTTAAAATAAACCAAATTAACCTAAGAGATAAAAGTGGGTCGAAATAGTAGTAAAATTAGCTTCCCTGAAAAAAATATATAATTTGGAAATGAGCTTACATAGGCTAGAAACCTGTGCGTAAGCTCGAGTTGCTAGTTTATTAGCGTATAAGGTAGTGGGCATGGATACAAATTTGTTTAATTGAATAATTAAATTGTATTGTAGTTTGTAGTGAATTTCCAGTGGTGATGGTAATATCACTAACGCGCTGGACACATTGGCTGCTCATGAAGACTATAAACATAAATAATATTTGGAACAAACGACAAAGAAGGTCGTTGTAAGACTTCATCTATCTCATCACCCATCAAAACACCACAATCATTCCATATTCACCTTAAAAACCCTCTAAGAGTAGTCGGTGTCTCAAAGCAAAGCATATTACCTTTTAAACAATTATTTTGTTGAGCACGAATTCGCTAAAGTCGCGTGCGCACATGTAGCTGCGTGTCAGCGAGGTCTTCTTTGATGCACTTTAGATAGTGGTTGAACAAACGAAACGCTATCTGTGTTTCTGGGGGTGTGAGCGAGCACGCGGTGGGAGGGGGACCAGGTAAAATAGTAACACCTATTTTTTCCGTGCGTATTTCGCTATAGCACACATAATGCGAAATCGAGAGTACTCATTGTAAATTCTTCTATTGCGTCCGAAATCAGGTGGAAAAATTCATCGGCGAACAAGCAAAATTGTCTCTTTTCAACCAAGTCGGCCAGGTCATTGATAAATAATAGAAACAATAATGGGCCCATTATGGAACCCTGTGGTACTCCGATGTTAATCTTCTTGTTTACTGGAACAGTACGGTTTGGCCATTTATCATTAGTTGGCCGGAGGGAGGGTAACTGTGTATGGAAGGGGTCAAAGGATGAAGGTGATGGACAGGGGAAGGGGTACTAACCGTGAAGCAGAGTTTGGTCGATAGAGGCCCGCTCGACCCCGGCCCCTCGGACTCCCGACCCTTCGGGAACACCTCTCCACAACAAACTTTCCTGTACAAGGCCAACGGACCTACAGGGTTGTTCAAGAGCGTTCGCTCTAAGGTGGATTAATTGTCTGGAAAGGCAGAAATGTGAACAAACGCACCTACAAGCTATGGCCACTCGTCTAACCAAGCGTTTTCATCAGGGGCAAATGGAAAATCGAAACGTTATGGAAATCTATCATGTATGGCTTTCAAAGAGCTTTTATATCACATTAAGTTCAAGTGAAGGAGACTCATACTATGATGTAAGGTGCGATAATACTCCATAGAAGTCTTACCTCACAAAATGTATCGCTTGGTTGATACCTTACCTTAACGGCCGTTAACCAGAAGATTGGAATGGACTTTGTAAATAAATAACAAGCCTTGATGAAGAAACTCAAATAAAATTATACAAACACTTCTTAGATAAGCAACATTTAATAACAAAATATGTAAACTGTTAATATTACTACTGTTAATTGTATGCTCAGTCAAATGGAAAATTCAAGAAATATCAAATCAACCTGATTAGTGAGCGGAGTGTGGAACTGACAAAGCATCACTAAGGTACCGCCACAGCTGCTCGGAAAAATGTCGTTGCAGAGGTTTGCGGGAAATAAAATGGAGACTTTAGTATTAATGCTATTTTGAAAAACGACTCTTAAAAAATAGTAAACATATTATCTGTGTTTGTCTGTAGTTCATTTTTCAATATGTCTCTTAGTTTTATTTCATTAAAGATTAAAGTTAGAAAATATAGAGTGTTTTAAGACCTTATTTAAGACGCTCAAAACAGGGTTTATCAACAATCTAATCGCAGGTAAACGCTGCAGATAAACGTTTTCTCTTTCCATAAAAATTAACATATCCGAATTTAACCAACATATAAGAGCGTTACGAAACCCTTGCAAGCGGAGGGTTTGACAGTTAGGCCGCATCAGTTGAAAGAAAGCCCGTTGTTAAGTGCGCTGTGTCTTGTGTTCCTTGGGCGGACGAATTCAGCCTTTCTCTGCGGTGACCACGGAGGTGGACCCTAAAATTCGAGATATTCATGCGGTCCCTATGCTAAGACCCAGGCCCGGGACTATGAAATTAGCACAGAACTTGACACCCAGAACACATTTTGAGCTATTTTCCAAAACTATGTATATATGTATATAATGTGTGTACTCGCCAGAGGTCGCATTTTTGTCCAACTTTCATGACATTTGGTACACACGTTGCTTTTGAGTTTTGTAAATACCTCGGACAAGTTTGTTAGCCATCAAAATCGGACTACCTGACTACCAGAATTGGGCTACCCTTTGGGGATAGGGCCTCTTTACCAAAAAAGGGTTTGAATGATCTAAAACAGTAAATTTTGTCCGAGTTTTTGAAATTTGAAATAAATGTGTATTATAATGTTATGCATCAATATACTAGAAGTTATGAAATCCACCAAGTTGTTTCATAGTGGCAGCCAAACATGTTATTTTCCGCTATAGTAGCATTTTCAATTTCAATGCAATTTTAAATACGTTTTCCCTCTCGTTTCCCTTCATGATATGTAAAGAAACGTGCAATAAAAGACCACGTAAGTCTGAGGCAGAAGGCCGAAGCAAGGCTGTGCGCGTAGCGAACCCTTATAGTAATTAGGAAATTCACTTCACTCACGCCAGCGGCTATACAGTATTTTGAAAATGGCTCATACGTTAAGTGAGTGATTATAGATAATTCCATAGAATAAGCATATAAGTACTTATTCTATGATAATTCTATAGAACGTATTTTTCATAGTTGCGGACTTCTACGAGAGACTGGTCGTGAACAGGAAAACACAATTTCCGAGAAGCATGGTATGAATACGGAAAAAGCGGAGTTCAGTCCTTTGTAAGCATCTTCATCTCCCAAGGCCAGCTCCACAAATCATCAATCTACGTTCATGACATTAAAATCACCGCTTGAATAAGCTCGTCACTCCGAGTAGAAAACGTTTGCATTCAATGTTAATGTGAACTAGTCGTAAAAACCACTAACTCGATCATTAGTAAGGAGTACGGAATCCCGCAAGGCTCTGTTTTAGGGCCAATTATTTTCACACTGTATACAAATAGTTTACCAATGAATTTTCCAAATTTACAAACCACTATGTACGCGGACGATATAGCATTACTTTTCGAGGAACAATCACTGGAAAATCTCGAAATAAATTGTTACTCACAACTAACAAAATTGTACCAATACTTACAACAACTTACACGTAAACCTTCCTAAAACAAAAGCATTTTTTTATATGACTACAAATACTGAACCATTATTTTTTATGGATGAACTGTTCGTACCCTCGGGTGAAATTACACATATCTGGGACCAACTTTTGATAGTACTTTTCGTTGACCTAGCACATAAATGGGGCGGCCACGAACTCACCAACTTTACCTGCCCACGTTAATCCCCAACCACTAATGCTCATCGCACACAGGAGCACGCCGCGCCTCGCCTCTTCATCGAGGAATATTCCGGTTGATAAAATTGCATGTAATTAAATGAAAATGCGCACACTGGAAGCGCGCCGCGCCGCCCGCGTAGCCGTGGCCGCCGCGGAATCGTTCCGCTGCCGGAACTCTCGAGGGGTGGAATTTTTCCACTGTGGAGGCGAGCGCGGTTACCTTTCAGGTGTCTTCGCTACCCCTCGTTCACTTCGATTCCTTTTTTTGGTCAGTCAGGCAGTCACCACTCTGGCTCTAAATTTTAAATCAGATACAACAACCTTAAACAAACGGCTAGTATTTCTTCTGGAGAATCTGGTCTTCTGTAGTACCTTTCTTCTCAATTAATTGGCCTTAGCACACCCAGTAGTTCGTTAAAACTTTTCGGGGACATTCTAAAATATAGGGAAAATTTTCGCTTGTCCTTTAAAAATCTGGACAAAGATGGTGAAACTCCCGTATGTTTCCCTCTTTTCGTTTATTGGATGGACCAACATCTGTCTCTCTCTCTTCTCCTCCTCTTCCGATTCCATTAGACTAAATACAAACAAATCTTCGTCTTCAGAACTGCTCATCTAAAACTATGCTAAACTCAAAACTAAAAACACTATCCACTGCTCAGAACGGTGACCCGATACAGAATGGTGGCAGTCGTCGCGAGAAAACGGCGCCTCCGGTGTGCGACCCTAAAGAACTTTCCGCATTTCGTTCTTATCTTACCGAAAATAAATTCACTATTTAGGTCGCCAATCTAGAACGGAGCGAAAGATGAGCAAGAGCTCACCAGGAGAACCTAATCATCTTTACCTTCTCCTGTTCCACCACCCTCACCTAGCCACCTTACCTACTCACTCTTTACCACTGGGTCGGTTCTGCTGCTCTACTACATTGCCGCCATCTTCCCTCTAAAACTGAACCATCTTCTCACTACTCACTCCTTTTGACAGCAAGGCTCATTAGGAGGACTATCACCTTTCCTTCTAATGGTCTAATCACCTCACCTAGCCACCTCACCTCACTCTTCTTCCTGCTCCCACCACCCTATAGCCTTCTCGAACCCTCCACTACTGGGTCTTTACCTTTGCTCCCTCAACTTCATTGCTATATCCACTAACAAAACCTTCCTCAACTCACTGCACTTCTTCACCTTCTTCCATTACCTTCTTCTTATTCCTACCCCCATCTTCGCCCAACCATCCACTTTACAACCACACTCTCCAGCATTAACATGTACTCCGGCTACCACCAGACCTCACAGACTGATAGTCTCCCTCCCACCCCTAATGCCGCACAGTACACAACACCTACTCTTATGGTCGGGTAACTGCTGACCTGTCACGATTAAATTAGTGGTTATGGGGTGTCGGTTTATATTTCTCACAACATCCTCCCCCCCCCCCCCCCACTAGTAAACACCTCCTGCGTTCACACCCCATCACGCGACCAAGCGATGCGCCCTTAGGGATTCTGCCCTGGGAGAACACTACTCACGTCAGTCTCTCCGTTTGCGGAGGGCTCAATTTAGGTTATCAAAATATTTAGGCGGTCAGAAAAGACGACAAACGGGAGAACTTCAAGACGTGATGAGAAGTTACCTTGTTTTCTTCATGATGATAGCCACCAGATTACTGTGAATCAATATATAGATTTAGGTTACCTTGTTGATCTGTAGAGCATTCTGTATTGTAGTTATGAGTACTACAGCTGTTTCGCGGCCATCCTAGACCGCTTCTTCGGGTACGAGGACGTGTAGTTATGTCACTAATAGAGGTCATCAAGTTGATTAAATAAATAGATAAATAAATAAAAGAATAAATAGACACGCGCACATTGAAGAGACACTTAGTACTCATAACTACAATAAAGATTGCTGGACAGATCAACAAGGTATCCTAAACCTATATATTACCTTGTTTTGTTGCCTAAAGATTATGTAACATCCAAGCAAAATTCCTAAAAAATACTACTAAAGGGGTGGTAATGTTAAGTTTATAGGTTCTGACACCGTAACTGAGTCCTCTAACTCACTGGCCATTGACCATCCAACTTTACCGTCGAAATATCTGTACTTTACAGAAGAGTCCATGAGTAGCTCAGATCACTAGGAGTGATTTCTTTATTTGTATGTTACCTTGCAGACGGCGGGGATCTATGATGAGACGGTGATGTGTAGGACTCTGGGAGTTGGACTCTCTCTCTCTTTGGTTACAACAGAGGTTTTCAGATCTCCAATGTTCTCTAGTAGAGTCCATCAGTACTCCATGGTAGCTCAGATCACAAGGAGTGATTTCACTTATTTATATGTTACCTTGCAGCCGGCGGGGATCTAGGCTATGATGAGACGGTGATGTGTAGGACCCTGGGAGTTGGACTCTCTCTCTCTTTGTTACAACAGAGGTTTTCAGATCTCCAATGTTCTCTAGAAGAGTCCATCAGTACTCCATGGTAGCTCAGATCACAAGGTGATTTCACTTATTTATATGTTACCTTGCAGACGGCGGGGATCTATGATGAGACGGTGATGTGTAGGACTCTGGGAGTTGGACTCTCTCTCTCTTTGTTACAACAGGGTTTTCAGATCTCCAATGTTCTCTAGAAGAGTCCATCAGTACTCCATGGTATCTCAGATCACATGGAGTGGTTTCACTTATTTATATGTTACCTTGCAGACGGCGGGGATCTATGTTGAGACGGTGATGTGTAGGACTCTGGGAGTTGGACTATCTCTCTCGTTGGTTATAACAGAGGTTGTCAGATCTCCATTGTTCTCTAATAAATTCCATCAGTACTCCATGGTATCTCAGATCACTAGGGTGATTTCACTTATTTATTTTACTTGCAGACGGCGGGGATCTATGATGAGACGGTGATGTGTGGGGCTCTGGGAGTTGGACTCTCTCTCTCGTTGGTTATAACAGAGGGTTGTCTAGATCTCCATTGTTCTCTACTAGAGTCCATCAGTACTCCATGGTATCTCAGATCACAGGATGATTTCACTTATTTATATGTTACCTTGCAGCCGGCGGGGATCTATGATGAGACGGTGATGTGTAGGACTCTGGGAGTTGGACTCTCTCTCTTTGGTTACAACAGAGGTTTTAGATCTCCATTGTTCTCTACTAGAGTCCATCAGTACTCCATGGTAGCTCAGATCACAAGGAGTGATTTTACTTATTTATATGTTACCTTGCAGACGGCGGGGATCTATATGATGAGACGGTGATGTGTAGGACTCTGGGAGTTGGACTCTCTCTCTCTTTGTTTACAACAGGGTTGTCAAATCTCCATTGTTCTCTACTAGAGTCCATCAGTACTCCATGGTATCTCAGATCACATGGATTTTCACTTATTTATATGTTACCTTGCAGCCGGCGGGGATCTATGATGAGACGGTGATGTGTAGGACTCTGGGAGTTGGAGTCTCTCTCTCGTTGGTTATAACAGAGGTTGTCAAATCTCCATTGTTCTCTACTAGAGTCCAAGAGTACTCCATGGTATCTCTAATCACATGGATAAAGTTCACTTATTTATATGTTACCTTGCAGCCGGCGGGGATCTGGGCTATGATGAGACGGTGATGTGTAGGACTCTGGGAGTTGGAGTCTCTCTCTCGTTGGTTATAACAGAGGTTGTCAGATCTCCATTGTTCACTAATAAATTCCAACAGTACTCCATTGTATCTCAGATCACTAGGAAGGATTTCACTTATTTATATGTTACCTTGCAGACGGCGGGGATCTATGATGAGACGGTGATGTGTAGGACTCTGGGAGTTGGACTCTCTCTCGTGGTTACAACAGAGGTTGTCAAATCTCCATTGTTCTCTACTAGAGTCCAAGAGTACTCCATGGTATCTCAGATCACATGGATAAAGTTCACTTATATATGTTACCTTGCAGCCGGCGGGGATCTATGATGAGACGGTTTGATGTGTAGGACTCTGGGAGTTGGACTCTCTCTCGTTGGTTATAACAGGGTTGTCAAATCTCCATTGTTCTCTACTAGAGTCCAAGAGTACTCCATGGTATCTCATAATCACATGGATAAAGTTCACTTATTTATATGTTACCTTGCAGCCGGCGGGGATCTGGGCTATGATGAGACGGTGATGTGTAGGACTCTGGAGTTGAGTCTCTCTCTCGTTGGTTATAACAGAGGTTGTCAAATCTCCATTGTTTCTACTAGAGTCCAAGAGTACTCCATGGTATCTCTAAATCACATGGATAAAGTTCACTTATTTATATGTTACCTTGCAGACGGCGGAGATCTATGATGAGGCGGTGATGTGTAGGACTCTGGGAGTTGGGTCTCTCTCGTTGGTTTGCAACAGAGGTTGTCAAATCTCCATTGTTCTTCTACTAGAGTCCAAAGTACTCCATGGTATCCATCTCAGATCACATGGAAGTTTCACTTATTTATATGTTACCTTGCACGGCGGGGATCTAGTGATGAGACGGTGATGTGTGGGACTCTGGGAGTTGGACTCTCTCTCGTTGGTTTGCAACAGAGTTGT